>JTDE01002237.1:24239-39786 GCA_014338405.1 Paragonimus skrjabini miyazakii | reverse complement strand
AAAAGTCTAAATAAACCTCATCAGTGGCCAATCATACGTTGGCGGCTTGCATCCAAAAGCCGTGAGCAGTCAGCAGATTTGTAGCCTATGAATATCGTTTACGCAAGTCATTATGCGCTGTGATGATTAACTCGATGAGTGTTGTCTTGAGTCGTAGTGACTCATCCAGAAGTAACCATATTAGTTTGAGCACAACAGAAGTCATAACTACCAGTCGATGGACTGTTGGATCATCTTCGCATCCGCCTTTGAAGCTAGATGTGATTGCGAACTGTTTCCAGGCTTTCCGCAGACCAGTAGTTGATCATGAATGATTAGAAAAGACTGATAGTAGTTCTACTAGTTCGGAAGTACAGCTTTTCAGGAAGACAGAGAAACTCCATTGTGGACTAGTTGACTTCTGAGCTAGTAGGTTCTTTCATTTATGATCTGTGACACTGAAGTTTGAGGACATTCAATGAGATTGTCCTCTATATGCACAAACTTCGCTTGCAGTGTGCACACATGCATACTTCCATTCCGCGTATCCAGCGGTTGCGACCAACAGAGTTGCGATATGTCAGCCTTGCCCCTAGGATGTGCTGTGGCTTCATTGTATAAAACTATGTGATTTTTCGTCATCTTTTGAGCAAGACCTCGTTAATAGCAATACCGATCATCTCTGCTAGCAGCCGTGATATGATTATGCCACATGGTGTTTACAACAGATGCACATTCAACCCGTCCCAGTTGACGACTTTTCCACGGTGAACGTTTCAATGTAGGCACATGTTTGGTTTCATTTTTCAGGCACCCACCATTTTACTAGTTCCGGTCACTAGTGTAATACGGTTTTTAACAGTATCCGACAGTTTCCCAAAGATGCAAATTCGGCGATGTATAAGCTGAGTGAGATGATGACGCTAAGCCATTCGAACTTAGTGAGTTGTCTTTGTCGTCGCAAACCTCGCCTCACGATAGGCTTTTAGGTTCATATTTTGGAGAATGTTGTCGAGTTCTTACTAACCAACTAACTTCATTTGTCCTGTGATCACTGACCACGTTGGACGGTGATTTGCAAGTTACCATTCTGTCAATTTGTTCAGTAAGAACGTAATCAAGACAAGGTGACGTTCGGCCCAGTCGCCACCTGGTATACTCCCAGTCGTGCTGGAATAGTCCATCTTCCTTAGCTGTGTAGACGAATGTCTTAGCGGAGAGATATGTTTCAGTATTAATCAAACTGTTTGTATGCAACCTAAAGAGAGTATTCTACGTGTAGCGTTATGCAAGACCGTGTCGAAATCTCTAGGTGCAGAAGTTGGTCCGCTTACTACGCCAACGGAACGAGGGAAGTTTTGAATGAGAACTGATTGAGGAAGATCCAGTACTACCCAGTGGCGAATGAGTGTGGTCTTTAGGAGTGAGCCGGAATAAATAGCTACGTTACCTCCTTCAACCATTCTCTTATCACCGCGAGACACGGTCATAACATGGATGGACAGCTCGTTGGCCTGCATTTCCAGCTTCCGGCAGGTTTCCGAGATGCTTATGGAAGAGTCAAATCGTATTGACATGAAAATGATATCAGGGGCAGTAAGCATAGAGAATAATTAGGTTGAGAAGATTAGGCGGGTGAGAACTACCGAGTCAAGTAACGTGTTGTGGTGCGTTTTCAGTTTTCCAGAGCCTATTCGAGTGACGGCGATTCGGTTTTTTGGGACTGCTGAACTGGATTCAGCATTTGTCTGACTGTCGTCCGGGGGTAATTTCAGGTGAATTTGTGTTGGGTTCTATGATAGTCTGTATTTTTCTCTATTCAGATCTGATGATTTTTTGTCTATCGGAATGTTATCTAATCCCAATGGGCAACCGTGAGTGGACAACATGGCAAAATGCGTGCGGCCGTCTTGTTATCTGTTTCGTTATACAGGTTATTCGTAGTAGTCGAGGCGCGTTTACGGAGGCTTATTACGTCGGTTGAGGCGGACGATTCACGCCAGTGACTGTTAAGTGAGAGAGACGAATAAGTGATGCTAGATATGCCCACTGATGTGGATGACGTACTGCTCGAATAACGACATCAGAGTTGTCTGCAACAGTTACATTGTATGTATTATTGCTACTGCGCCTTAATTGACGGCTGTGGGCGTCCTTATGTATCTCGGTCAGGGTGCGTCCTGATTGGTATATCATTTCTAGTGTGGTTGACGTGTTACGGCGCCATTAACGTTTCAGGTACGACATGAAAACCAATTCGCGGCGGATGTGGCAGACGAGTGCGTTTAGTTTTAGATCTTTTCATAGTCATTGAAATCTATCCATTGAGGGACTAGGATAATCCAACTGTCTAGGAAAGTTTGTTTCTTTCTACCGTGTTTTTTCAATCGGCTAGCTGCCTTTCGGCAGACCAAATACAACTACAGATCCCAGTTGTGCGCGATTTCAGTGGTGTTACTCGAAATGTGGTTTTGCGCGTATCCACAATGTCTTGTTTACAGTGTCCATAAATGAATTGCTAATTTTCTCCCGTCTTAACACAGTGAATCTGTTGTTGTACTATGGGTGTTTTCGGTTTTCAGTAGGTTGAGTGCGAAGGTCTGTCGCGTTGTTAACTGTTAACGGAAGGTGGGATATTATTTTATTAAACCTGGGAGCCAACGTGCTTACTGGGTTGGTAACTCGTTTCTGACTAGGGGTTGTGTTGTCAGAATCCATAAGTCAAAGAGGAGTATGCGTTGCATCCTCAATAAAGCATCGGATGAAATGCACATTGAATAACAAGCGTTGTACCGCACTCTGATCTTCTTCTGAGGACTCCGTAACTAGGCACATCAAGTACACAAATATTACAACTTTACTGTCTCTCTTGTTTAACGATCACGAACAAGGACGAAAACAGTCAGCGATAGTTCGGAAGTGGGTATTAAAAGACACCAAGAAATAACAGCATACAGGTAATCAAGCATCAGACGAAAATAAACAGGCCAGTGAAAATGTACGAACAATTAACGGTGATTCTCTTGTTCCCAATTGTTTGGATTGACTGACTGTTTAAAATTTGTAAAAGTACAATATTTACACATCCTAGACGTAGGTTAAATGAAACACACGGAATGGTAACCAGAAATACTTGTTGGAATACAATAATGGACATACCATTTCATTAAGAGGTGTCATTACGAGTACAGGGAGCCCGGTAAAATAGTAGGACGAACCATCCAGTTCTGGTGCAACGTGTCTCCGCCAATCCTGTTTAGAAAATAACAACAAGTGAGCAACACACAACGCAACTCTACTGCTAACGTTTGAAAGTGGGCATGAGAAATGAAGCAATTAATGACGTTTTACAAAATGAGATATCGGGAGTCAAATAGCCTCATTAAAAGGAAAAATAAACCATCAGGACTCCTGAAATTCAACACCGTGCAAGTAAGGCTGATTGAGCATATCGAATGGTTCCAGGAAGCCTCTTACGAAGAAGTTAAATGTAATAGGTAATGTATGCCGAAATTACTGAATGTGCTTAAATCTAAGCTTTTCCATAATACACAGTCTGACAGTTGTGCGAGTATGGCGCGTGCAGGATACACATGTTGAGGAAGACCGTTGACTTGAAACGGATTCACCTAAAGCTTTCGATCCGAAAATCAGATCTACCGGCAGCAACCTGAGTCGTGGGCTTGTCAGATGGAACGTAGATAACAACCGACTTCCGTACAATTTTGATCGGGGCAGACGCAATGACAATCAGGTTTCCGGGAGGATTTTTCGAAACTGGATATGGTCGTAATTCTGTCGGAAGAAACTCTTGGTTTATGAAACGCTCCCTTCGACAGTCCAGTAAACAAACGATAAACAATGGATGGCTAAATCAATGGTGTCCAGTTAGAAGTGCTACCCAATGCAGATGTCGCACCGGGCTAGACCATTACTTGTCACGATTATTGGTACGCTATGACTCAGAAAGCCTTTCAATCAATAAGCAACCGAAAAATCGGCAATGTGATTCTAACTTCAAGCGCTGGTTTCTGTCCTTCCATATTAGCAGGTCATCATCATCGAGAAAAAGGAGTATGAAATACTTTTCCCCACAAGAGAAATACTGACTGAAAACACCTTTGGCGATAATCCCAAGATCTCGACCACCCTCAGGCGTACAGAGACACGATGCGGAATCGAGTTAAACTGAAGCGGTTGAGTGTGTAGCCATAAATGCTTCCCTTGCGAATGGGAACGGTTATGTTTAATAACAGCTCAAACTTGTGCCAAATCAATAAATGAACCACAGAATTTGACAAGGATTCAGTGTTGAAATTCACAAAATCTCATATATTCTTTTATGGCAGGATGCGAATAGGTGTTTAACAGCTCACAAAAATGCATAGTGCAACCGCAATGAATACGGACATTGAATAATCGAAAGTGATGAAAACTTAAAGAATATGATAAGTCTTAAAAAGGACGGTAATCATCAACATCATGCTGTAGGTAAATGTACTGATGAATAGCTTATTCGGAGTTAGCTTTGGTCTGAGCTTATATACCGGTCTCGACTAAACAACAAAAACAACCCTGGTTAGCTCCAAACTGATAAACACAAGGACCAAACTGGTTGGCACTGAGAGAGGAATACCGTCCAGTAAAAGAACATAATGAACAAGGAGGGCAGTATGAAATTATAAATTATGACTGCTCACTGTGACATCTTTCGTAAGAGAATTAGTCAGCCACGTGCACAAGCGCTCGACCGTTTTCGCAATGTACCTATATTAATCACAAAATATAACAAACGTAATACAGAATAACAACACGCATCATAACTACGCCAATATACTACAGTACTACTACGGTATACTATAGTAAAGTACTGTGTGAATCAACGGTTAACGCCAACTCAATAGCACTGATGGTCCTAAAACTACTGATCAAGTCCGCCGCCAACAATCAACAAAGCAAGTTTGAGAAAAACAAAACATACTCTACAAAAAGGTTATGTAAATTATACTGCTTGCAAAAGGCAAACAAGGATATCAAGTTCAACCGGAGTAACCAACACCAATAAAAACGCACAATTAGACAACAGATGAACCGGTCTGTCCAATTTAGCATACCGCAACCGTTCTTTGGTTCGCGGCATACGGAATGGTGCAAGCCATCGTGGAAGCCCATTAACAGAATCTAGAAAACTGAGTAAACCTTTGAAGAAATATGCTCATTGCTTTCAGCTGAGTAATTGTGGTCATAAAAGGAACACACTCAACTGACAAAGGTGATAGACGAGCTCGTTGTTGATGGTAAAGTAAGTCCGAATGCCACTCGACTGTCGAGAAACAGACGAACATGCCATCAACTGTCATCCGCAATCGATCCGACTTCGTGTTACGTTCATATAAACAACCAACTTAGAAAACCGTTGTTTTCAGTCATTGTCAGCGGTGTGTTACAGCTACATGGGATTTATGCGAAGTGTACGAGTAAATGAGAACACGTCATACCGATAAGTAAATATTGCAGGCGATGCAGCGTGATACGGCCCATTGTAGAAAGCCTCTAGTGGTGTGTAACAGTCCCAAAAACCTAACACTTATACAATTTAACGAACAGGTAAGTTTGACGCTACACTTCGGAAAGTAAAAGATTTTGCAATGAATTTGCTAAGTATAAATAGTATTTTGAATTTTACCAGAATGTGACCACCATCAACGATATGACAGAAATAAGGGAGATTCGTGGTTGACAAAAATCCACGAGTTAAGCTGTAATTGGCTCCAACATTCGGTTGTTGTCAAGGTGCTCCCAAAACAGAGAACAGAACGTCCCAGCAATACATTTGGATGAAGGTGCAAAAAGTGGAAAGGAAAAAGATCGAAGTGGTCAAACGGTGACCGAGTATGTGTAAACCCGCGATACAAAATGTCTGCATTCTTTTGTAACTTTTCACTTTCTGTTATGCGATCCTGAATGCATTCAATTTTTATGACGTCAGCACACACGAGTAGAGAGAAGGTCATAAGCTATGAGATTTTCAGCAAAGATATAATGAACAGTGGATCTGGTTTGAGGCCATGTGACATACCAGCGAGTAGGCGCCACGATCGTTATCCTGAACGTAACCTCTATAGTCAAAAATATGCTGCTTAGAATATTGATCATCAATGTGAGCACGTTGATAGCGGTCAAATTAACACCGACATACCTTCTAACAAACAGATAAATTACATTTATACCTTAAGTAGTAAGTGGAAAGCTCTCCGGACAAAATAATGATGTGCAGATGGGATCACTCCCAAGCCTGTTACTCTAAAGTACTAATAACCAAACTGGTGGTTGCAGTTCCTGCAGGTGCTGTGTAAATGACAGTTAGTCTGATCGAAAACACTGATATGAGTCAGACACTGTCAAGCTTCAATAGCGCTCACCTATTAAGTTCAGTATCGAGCAGACTGCCTATTCTGAATTTAGCGTTACTTCATTGGGTGGATGGGTCAATTTAGAAGGCAGTCTGTAAAAAATACAACCTGACCACTTCATGCACTTCCGCAAAATATACCCCAGGAATAAGATGAAGTCGGTCGGTTGTTTGATTAACGGGGCACAAACTATCTGCGTGCCGGAAGCTTAACAAGATGAAATCCACCATGACCGAGACATATTCTGTCAAAGCAGACATCTTCAACGATTTCTAAACAAAAACGCACATTCAAAAATGAAACAGAAAATTGCTCAGATAAAAAAGTTACCATCGAGATCGTAAGTCACCGATTTTTAAATGCAGTTTAGAGTAAATTACGGCTACTGTATTGTTTAATACTTATCTGAGATTACCGCTGCTAATCAAAGATAGCCTTCGAAACTTTTCCTCATCGTTCACTGTCTATTCTATTGTTTTGTTGTCAAGTAGGCTATTCTGAGAAAACCATGAGGTGGCCATTATAAACAACTCGTCTAGCAAGACGACTCTGTAATGGTTTGAAAGAGTCCATTTCTAACGCGTTAGGCCCACCCAATAGACAGTGCTTGTCTAAAAAATATCAGGAAGAAGTAGTCCGAATCATGTAGTAGGTTCGTCAAACCACTTATAATTGCCCAACGGGTGTACTATTGAAATCTAGACAGAAACGGTCAAAGTGCCATGAGCTTCGACCCACAACCAAACATGACTAATAGTCAAGGAAAAGAGTCAACATTATTGTCTGAAACGGTGGGTTATTATGCTGTCAACTGTCATCCTAGACCACATTGGCTGGAAACAGGATAGTAGGAGATTCAGTATGTCAGTGAAGAACAGCAAATTTTACACGGTATCGCTAGAGATACGTGATTAAATGGACAAAACCGTGAAAACACTTGCGGAGGAAAACTGACTGTTGACGTAGTGAATCCAACTTTTGTTCTGGCAGCAAATTGATTGGATATTGTAAGGTAAGACGACTGAAATCAATATCCAATGCAGGTTCTTTCATGAACTCTTCAGTGCTACAATAAAAAACGATTAGGGACAGAGAAGGTATCACACTCACTGATATGCGTTGATCCAACCGAGTAACTGCACAATTTGGGTATCCGTTAAGCCTTCCACAACCAGAGCTTCAACCTAGTCATGTACAAGGTTGAAAAAATGTCGCCATTCACAGTTAGGTACTTACGTGGGCAGCAATTGCATTGTGGTACATTTCCACGAAACGATCAAATATCCCATAGTCAGGTGGAAAATAGGTTGGACAAATGTTCTGAAATAGAAAAAACGAGTAGACGTAGATAAATGAGACTGGAGCTTGGCATAGTTAGACAGTGAACGTAGTTTGGTGAACACCAATTCAACCAAACTGGACTGCGCTATGAAAACACTGACGCAGATCCCAATGCTAGGCGAACCCATGGATAGTTGGTAGCAACCCGTCCGTGAAGGCCTATTGCAATGGCCAAAACAAAAATACTCCGGCCTAAATATGTGGTGAAAATCTACTCGATTCAACGCCCATCCAAACCCCGACACAATAAAAGATCCAACAGGGGGTAACCAAAACGTCACGTTAAAGATACATCAGCAGCGGACAAACAGTCTTAATGTTACGCCTACCGTTAATCGCTAATTTCTTCGTTCTGTATTGCACCAAATAACGTACAGTTTGTGACTTTGTATGTGTCACCACGATCAGCCAATGAGTGATTATGATTTCGCTAATACTGTTGTACATCTATACATTCGGCTTCTTGTCTCATGAATAACAACTGCTTACTGCAACCAGTACGAGGTCTTCTCATTGCTTGCATGGCAGGTTACAATTCGAGTACGATTTCTACGGCTATTCGAAGTACCTAATTCCGAGTATTACAATATATCACTGCGAGACACAGTCGCGCGTGGTTAATCCAAGCCAGGTCAGCGGTTAGAGGTCAGATGAGCCGCAGGTTACAGGCCTCCTGAGTTAGGGGTTAAAATAAACGTGACAACTGGTTCCGGAAAAACGCGATTCACCAGAGTATACGGCCACTCAACGGCTACCGAACAGTTTACACGTATAAGTCTGTTTACCTTTGGACGTCCTAACAATAACCCAGCTATTGAGTAGTAAAACAATTTCACACTGCACTGGTTATTACGTAGTGAGAATTGAAATGTACCGATTGCAACATCCTTACAAAATTATCACTATTTCGTGGGCTAGCGTCAGGATCAACAGCAGCTTAAGCCATAGTACTTATGGATAGAGTTCACAGCGGGAAAATGTATGTACGCGTGTATGAACTGTCCCAATCAACAGGCCACAGATTACAAATCTCGCCGTTTAACGTGAGCCAGCACCAACAAAATTGTGCTGATTAGTATTTTGAAGATACCAAACTGCAACCGCATGCGAATGAGACCTACCTACAAATCGTGCAGTGACTCTTGTATATAGAAAGAATCTGAACTTTTCTTCGCACTGTACAGCTAACATCGTTGTAATCCCTCATATGAGAACAAAGCATAGGGACTGTGGACCACATCTAAGAAAGACTCCACAGTTGAGTGATGAGGTCAAAGATGGACTGTTAGGAGACTCACAGGGTTCAGGAAAAACTTTCACTTGAGAGACGAGGCTGGCAGCATTGGGTTGATCCTCAGCGAACTACAGGCACATAAGAAAACACTGAATCCTAACCTACAAAAAACATTTACACATCTGGCCACTGACTGGTAAACCTGCTCGTATAAGACGAGAACGAGCAAACAAAACCATTCTCTTAAACTTGAGCTCCAAATGGGCACTCTTTACAAATCAGCTACCACGACTGGTTCCACTGAGATTATCAAAACTTGACATAATTGCCCCATATGTGAGGGTACATCGGTGCCACATTCCTCTTGGACATTGTACCAACACACTATAACAAATTTATACGAGGTGTTTATCTACTTGATTGATTATCTGGGTTAACTGTCCACTTCATTGCAAGTGCGGTTGTGGCTAAGCTGCAAGTCAGTGTTCTCCCTCACGTCCGCCTTTCTTTTCTCGCACTTAAGAACGCTTTTTTTTAAATACAGGAACAGTGAAAAGATACAAGAAGGCATATGTAATTATTTTTCTTACTATCACATACGGATACAGAGGTCAACATACTGATCGATATACCAGCATATAACCTTATTTCAACAAACACAAAGTCAGTACTGATGATTGAATCGATCTGAAAATTCCATACACAAGGTATACTCAAAAGATTCAAATTCATCAAGTTCATGAAAGGGAAACTGAGTTACACAAAATAGCCGAAACACAGGAATCAACAGCAGCTTACCATGTCCCCAAACACACCACGTAAACTTGAATTTGTTTTTGGCTGCACCACGTAATTGTGCATTATTGTGTAAATGTACTGAGTAAGTATATCTGTCTATATGTCAATATGAAAACTGGCATGATTGCAGCAACAACAAGTCACACGTACCGCAGATAATGACTTAGAAGGTAAACGAAACAGTCAGGCTTCAAGTTATCAATTGAATTGTGACATTCCCGTTGGTTTCAAGCTCATCATTCAGATAAACGTTCAGATGTACACGACACATTACCCAATGACTGCAAACTCTGCTGGTTTTGGTGCCACTTCTCTCAATCTT
This sequence comes from Paragonimus skrjabini miyazakii, assembly GCA_014338405.1. Taxonomy (NCBI): domain Eukaryota; kingdom Metazoa; phylum Platyhelminthes; class Trematoda; order Plagiorchiida; family Troglotrematidae; genus Paragonimus; species Paragonimus skrjabini miyazakii. Next base: position 29,699 of record JTDE01002237.1, on the reverse strand, counting down.
TGCACAAATGTTGTGCAACTACTCAATTGCAATTGTATGAAGTATTCGGATGGCCTAAGTGTGCTTCATATGTTAATTAAAACTAAGCGTTTGATGTTTACTGCGAGGTGCTTGGAAACAAAGTCGACTACCCGAGCGTTGGTTGTAAAGTTTATAAATACCTGTAGATGCCCACACTGGTTGTTTTCCTCGCCTATTGCTTATACGACTAGCCAGTAAAAAATAACTTCAGCTGAAACCTACAGACGTTTCCGTTAGAATCAGAAGTATAGTGCATCCTGATCTACAATGAATATTCTACAGCAAGGAACGTTTTTTGACATGAATAGCGCCATCTCCGTTGTAACGTCGTGGCACTGAGCGAACACCCCATAAACTCTATCAAGGAACGAGCATTTCAGTCCTGAACATCGGATTCCCTCGTGCAGGAAGTACGCCTTATATTTTTAGCCACGTTCGTTAGTCTAAACTCTTAAGCTATGGCATCCACTCTGTGGATCTTTGTTTCGCAAATCCTATGAACTGACCAAACAATCACGGGTCTCGCTTTGTGTTCCGACGACTTGAGAGCCAATAGGCAAAAGATTTTTAATATCTATCATCTTGTGCAAGAAAGAGACGTTCCTCAAAGTGATCGGGAGATTTTATGATAAAACAACAACCGAAACAAATGACACTGGATCGGCTTTCCGCAACGACTTCGCGGACTCAATACCGTTTAATTACGATTTTAGTTTCGCTATTGTTAGAGCTGGTCAGCAACGCATTTTCTTGTCATAACAGCAATTCTCAAAAGATAACCACATTGACCACTACGTCGGTTACCTCACATTAAGCACGACCGAAGTATCATATGTAAACTCTCAGTCATATTTTCTTGTGACTAATGCACAGATTACATGATCGTGTACATAGAAGACAGAGTAACTGTGCTACTGAATTTAAAGGATACCTTCACAATCAGTCGTGTCGAATGTAGGGTCAGTGATGCAATGATCGACAGGGTTGTCTCGCGAAAACGTGGGACAGAATATAAATGTTGGTCGTGACAAGAATATGTACCACAAGTGAACAATAACTAAATAGAGTATAGTGTATGATTGGAGTCTACTTCATACCAACTTCCTGATGGCTTACCAGTAACCATTCAATGTTTTCGAACACAGTCCACAACACAATGAAACATCAGTTAACTAAATACTCCAAAATAACATTACCACATAAGACAGTAATCAAAGGTTTATCACTTAATTGATACCTATGTTACAAAGAGAGAAAGTGGAAGCCTCAGATACAATAAAAGTGGAATAGGATAACATCAATAAGGTGTACCAGAATCTGATGGTAAAGGAAATGTGGTATTTGGCAGAAAGGTGTATGCTCACAAAAACTTATAATTGTTGTTGACCCGGAGAAGTGAACTTGAAATAAAAAGATGAAGAACACAGTTTGCATGCTGGATTGGCGATTTGCGTTACGTGCACCAGGTAAGGAATAAACATCGGAATCAGTCACAGCTACCTCAATTATGGAGTTTGAGATTTGAACTAGAACCTACGCTAAACAATAACTAAGCCCTGTGCAATGATCATGAGATAGGAACATAGATGCATGTAACTCATGTGTACTGTTTTTAAAAGTATGGCCTTTACCAGCTGAAAACCTCACCTTGGCTATTTTTAAATCGGCCAGGGTGTGCTGTCTGATTGCTTCATTATGACGAACCAACTTGTTCTTGTCTGTGTCACTATCCAGAGCACTGCCGAAAACTCTGTCAGGGAGGAAGTGGAGAGGTTAATTCACCTAGTACATATAATAGGTAACAAAATATATCACGGCAGTAATGACAATCGAAAATGAACGCACAATAGTTTACTAGATACGACATTTGTCCACCGATTACACTGTCGTGGGTTTGAGCCCCGTTCACCTCAGTTGCCCTTGTTTAAGTTTGAGTAGTCCGACAGCACAGCGTACGCTGTGCGATGTAAAGGCTGGAACCGAACTAACCTTATTAATATATAATTAAATAGTCACTACCGAACCGTTCGCATACATATATTACTCAATCGATCCGGCTTCACATGTGAAACAGTCCGATGGTGGCTGCGTTCGCTCGGATTAGAAATACAAATGGGTGGTGTGATAACTAACTGCAAATGGCGGGATACATTAGTACAGATATCGGTGAATTACTGAATTCAGACAAATGAACCAGTTCACATTAGCAGAATGGTCATTGGCCTAGCAGTAAACGAATGCTCGCTCATACGTTCGTGTTGTTGACGTCCAACAATTGTCTCAACCAAATATACTACATTCTAGCCGATTGACTGTCAACGAATTACGATACGGCAAGATAGGACAACAGAGAGAATAATATAAATCGAAGCTCAAGCCATAGGGAGAAACGAAAAAATGCAACAATACGACCGAAATGTTTTGAAATTAGAGTAGAAAAGCATACTGTATAGATCTGTGTATATGGGTAGCAACATGCTTATGATCGACGATCATCACGGAAAACGCATACCTCAAAACAGATACACAAAGGTGAGGTGAGCAAAGCATTAATCTGACGGTTGTCAGGCGCCCATCTACTACGCAGATTACTTTTATCAATCACAGCACAGCTTATCATCAGCACGATGAAGTTACGTTTCCAAAAGTGTGTTCACAAAACGGTGGGTGATTCACAAAATGCACACCGACTGCTTAACAAATCAACAGCAGAGTTTATGCATGAAACAAGAACGTGTGGATGGCTTGCCGTTTCCAAACAACGCAATATCGCTTGCGAGCCCTAACAAGTGATTGTTAAAGGATGCTGTTCATACACTAAGACGTCCGCGCTAAGCTTACCTGTATAGAATTGACAATAAAAAAGACCAAAGCCTCATTCGACCTTGGAATTAAACGGATTACTTACACCTCAAGCTAGGATCGCAAGTGTTCGTAAGTTGATTGGGCGAGTGAATCTATGAGTACAAACCTAAGTGGCGTCATCTCGTCATCAAGGTGGGACGGAATGATAGACATACAGTGATACTATCGTCCAAGTGCGACCCAAGGTCATTTATCCCAGGCAAAGAATATTTGGGAGAAATAAACAACTGGAAAGTATGCAAGTAGTTCAATCGCACATATCGGTCGGATTCGAACAAACAAAATCTAGTTGAAGCCAAATGGTTTGGCAGCTACGTCTTGTAGCACCTGAGCCAACGTAAACATACATTCCACGAAACAGTATCTACTCAGTAAAACTACTGCAAGAGCACACTCTAAAGATAAAATGGATCACGTGAACAAATTAACACACATCCAATAAAGTTTTCTTTCTCTAATGCTATGCGAAACCATATCTATATCACGTGCACAGACAGGCTCAAAAACGTTCAAAATGTCAGTTTAACAATGAAACTGAATAGCAAAACCACCAGATGAGGGACAATAGCTATAGCTCATTTGCAGCGATACTCAGTGGCAATCACGCAGTCCATGAATAAAGCTTGAGTTTCTTCGACTGATCTCCCATGATTTTGAAAACTTCACAATATCAAGACCATCTCTGTGTACCACATGGGGGAAAACGTCTTGTAGAGGAAAGCCGAGTTGTATTTAACCAAAAAATGTAATACGTTGCGAGCTGTATCAGAAAGAATAGGTTGTGTTTTCAGCTTCTGTACACGGTAGTTGCTGTCGCGACGCAGATGAAAACATCTGCACAGTGTAGGATATCACTAGACTGTCCAAAATTAGACGGAGGCTATGAGAATGGGCAAGCTTAGAACTCATAGACGTGTGAATAAAAATCATTGTCGTTAAAGTATGGCATGAACAGTTCGACTAACTTGTCCCGAATTGACTGGGCGATTGAGGACAACAGCAGTTTTTTCCAACACTTCGGGCGACCTTCCGGTTTAAACTGATTTTTTTCCGAACGTTTTTCCCAAATGGCATCAGCCCTGAATGCGAAAGTATTAAGGATACGACGGAGAATAAAAATCATAGAACGACAGTGCGAAAACAACACTTTGTTTGGGAAATTAACTAGGCTCAGGAGTGCAGCTGGTGCTCCTTAGAATACACGGTCGTTTGATGAATCAAAATACTGCTTTATGAATAGTTTGCACAAATTAGGGCGCTTCCCATAAGTGATTTGAGGTTCTGATCACATGCGGCAACAATGGCCAAATAAAGTATGTTTAAATCATCAACGCGAGCAGGCCAGGTAATCGAATTCCACTTTGGATTAAGTAGAAACGTCGGGTGCAAAACTGACGACGATCAGATAAAGGGGAGTCATTGTTCTACACATGGAATGTTTCCATTGGATACTCAACATAAGTGTGCCTAAACTACTGCCTGTCGTTCACGGAAGCATGCTTCCTCTACTAAAGTTATAACGAGTAAACTAAACTGCAACTACCGGATGTGACGTTAATTTTTCTCAAAATAAAAACACAGCACATCAAGTAGTACAGAACAACTAGAACACTGCCACATAAAAAGAAACGAAAGAAATAGGAAAGCAAATTTGGAAGACAACAGATTTCCAACAAAGGCATCAATGACTGCGGTGCTACGATACTTTTGACAGCATCACTGGATATGTGCAGTTTAAAAGACGCTGAATGTCACCGACAAAATACACCAAATGATACAGCCACAAGTTTAAACGAATGACAGGAACGCTGTCACGCATGTTTCCACGGTTTTTTTAGCCACTAATATACATAGCAAATAAGCAGACATCGCGAGAAAACTGTAAGAAGCCACGCTTTGATCATCTCGGACAGCTGTTGTCGGCAATATTGTAATCTGAGCCACATTAACAGAGGAACAAGTGCCACATGGGGTTTCGCACGGTCAGACCAAGGTGCGTTGTGAGTGACGCACTTGGGAATACATAACGACCATTAAACGGAAGTGAAAATAATGGCTTAGATAAGGAGCCGATGTGTTTAGACTAACTGACCAAGTAAAGCTACCTGGCGGACAGTGGTTTGCTGTCACTGCAGTTAATGCATGCGCGTTGCATGTGAATGAGAAGAAACTCAGAAAAATGAGAGGCTAGATTCTTATGATACACCCAAGCTCGTTGAAAACAAACGTTATGATGCTCTGTCAGTGAGTGTAACTCAATAGCCAAATCTTTGTCTAGCTTCTGATCATCATCATCATCATCATAGCAGCCATGAGCCTGACCAAAAGGTACTGTGGCTCGGGCCGCCGTTCACTTCAACAGTGACGTGGAATACCCTGGAAGAAAATATTAACAGGGTTGAAAATTATTATTATTATTATTATTATTATTATTATTACTAAAGATTGAACGAAGGAATGGATATAAGTCCGCCATTGACTGCGATACACCGTCATCTCGGATAGCGTCTCTAACCCGTGGTTCGAGTGATCAAGAGGACTCCATCCAGGAAAACAATATATACCCACTTTGCT
>JTDE01002237.1:2213-18852 GCA_014338405.1 Paragonimus skrjabini miyazakii | reverse complement strand
CCTACGCGGTCAGTAGTGCGACATACAATCCTATGAGTGTAACTGCTTTTCGTCTGACTGCTCCCCTTTGGCCCGTCTGACAAGGTTGCACCTGGAAGGACCGGAGTCCTAGTGAGCATAGCCCGCCGGATCAAAACAGTACACAAGCCCGACCACCTCGCCAAGGTAGCAGTATCGGTCGGGCCTAGCTTCTGAAGTTGGTGGGCGCATTTTGGAAGAAATTGTGACTGCCACTTGTGTTGGGCAATATGCTTGCTAATTTCCGCTGAGTAAACCATGTCGCGATTACCGTATTTGCTTTCGTAAACACAGCCTAAATTCTTGGGAGCATTAGCAGTCATTCTGTCCTCTTATTTACTATAGGGAATACAGTCTGGATGATAAACTCGGGAAGGGAAGAGCGAATTTTTCACGTTATTTTGCCGTAGGACATGTATACAGTGCATTGGAAATATCTTGTCTCTCAATGAATATGCATTCAGCAGTGTGTTTAATGAATACGTTAGGGTATTGGTCAACGGTAAGCATGTCTACAATTAGAGGAAGATCTGCTGTTTTGGAGACGTCACTAGTACAACTCCTTTTTATTCGGTGTGGACATCCATTGAGGTGAGAGGACGGATTAAAGCTGATACCGACCGGAACGGTTTTGTAGGTGGCACACAAAATCTCGAATACCTGTTGATTGTTAACTTCCATGTGACAGCCTAAACGATAGAGCTCATGGAAATAAAACCTTCCAGTTTTGCGTCCAAGCCATTACAACAAGCCGGCTTTCGCACAGAGAAATAAGAAACCGCACATTGATGGCATAAATTTCATGTACCATCTACATATGTCACCAGTTCATTCATAAATTGCACTACCATGTTTTCAAGAGGCAGACTGGTCATTGTGAGTGCAACAACGAAACCCACAGTAACACTATATGTTTGTCTGTAAAAATTTTATCGGATGTGAAATAAATAAAATGAGGGAGAAAGTCAAGGTAGGTTGTAATTTTTTAGGGTGGAAAATTGGCACGTATTCTATAAGAGAAGCAACAGTTTCTATCAAAAATGTGATCTAGAAATGACAAAATTGTGGCAACTCAGGGCTTCGGCTGGATTCCAGCTAACGGCAGAAACAACACACAAAAAAACACGACAAGCGCTCTATCAGCTAAGCTAGAAATTCAGGCCGGATGTTCGGAAATTTAACATTTGGACTCCGTTACCCCCTGTCTCCTTGTCTCATATAAGGTTCATAAAATGATACAGAGGATCGACCGTTTTGGCAGGAGTTCACAAGTAATTCACGCTGGAACCCACCAACGTCACTGCTAAGCAGTTAAATGTAATCGCACTAATATGGCTTCTTATCGGTACAATGATGTATTGAGGTTACATCACAATTAACGAAGGTACCACTAATAGTTGCACTGAACTTGGTGCGGGTGTACTCGAACTGCTAAAAGTACTTCTAGAAAAATGACAAAACAGCGAAAAATGTACAAATAGCGTGGGGTACGCAGTTAACACAAAACAGCCCTCACTTCTGTCGCAGATATTGTTGGGAAAAGGCACTTTTTCCCAAAAATTCGCAATATTTGCAAGGGAAATGGATTTCTTCATTTCCTGGGAACTAGAAAGCTCTGATAAGTAGTTTGGCAGATTTGAAAATTTAGAAGAGAACCATTTGCGAAAAGTCAGGGCTTCGGCTGGATTCGAACCAGCGACAGAAACACCATACCTCACCGCGGCAAGCGCTCTACCAGCTGAGCTACGAAGTCACGCCGGAAGCTCAGAAATTTCACATTTGGACCTAGTTACCCACCCAACCAAATGTGTCATATGGAATCCATCAAATGATCCAGCCGATTGACTGCCCAAGCAGGATTACTGAATCAGTTCACGCTGGAATCCACCAACGCCATCGATGAGCAACGACAGTGAATTACTGATGGGTAGTTTGGCTTCGTGGTTCAGCTGGTAGAGGGCTTGCCACGTTTGGGCATGGTGTTTCTGTCGCTGGTTCGAATCCAGCCGAAGTGCAGACTTTTCGGAAATGGATCTCTTCTAAATTAGAAAGCTCGCCAGAATTCTGGAACATCCAGGAAGTTACGCTCGCTTCTGATTGGTCCATTCGGCGACCAAGGCCCAAGGCCGAACCAAACCTATAAATACAATCGCTGAAAAATCACAAATTTGCCTTCGGGCTGAGCAGCACATAAAGCTCGTTTGAAGGCCGTCTTTTTCCTTACTTGTTGGGAGATTCTAAGTTGCGAGAGTTGCGTTCCGATATTTGAGCTCTGATTTTCGTACCGCTTTGCAATATCGTTGCGTTCGTTCGTGACAGAGATTCTGCTCGCAGTCTTTGCGTTGTTGTTGTCTTTTCTCTATCAGGATCTATCACGATTCTACGCATATTTTCGCTGACTTTTTGGTACATTATCTTAGGTTGGCACCCAGTCGGTCATCAGGCTCGTGCACCATGGTAATAATAATAATAATAGCACACCAAACGTCCACAGCAGCTTACGTGCATCAATGAACCTGCTTTTGTGCACTCAAGGACTGTCATTTTAAGATGTGTTCCGACTAACATCATCGCTAGGGTGTACTAAGATTTCTTACGTCAGGACCAGTTTTGTGAAACTAGAGAGAAGCGGGCCTCACTGGAATCATTACGATGACGTTTGATGTGAACGAGTGCTAGTTATTTTTAGATTGAGCACACGTCGACGGTCTACATGCACTTGACACTACCATCGGTGTTCAGCCCAATGTTGTGGTAAAATAGTTGTCAGCTAACTCATTGGGTGAGATTTTAAGCGTGTATCAACGTGAATGGCGAGCCACCATCCATCTAGTTCGCCTAATCTTGACAATATGAGGACCAAATATGACTAATGACGCTAAAGTTCAGTTATGAACCATTTCACTTGGGGTCGCATGATCCTTGGAACTAGTGACACGCACACACCACGACGTTCTCAAAAGGAACGACCACATAAACGTTACCCGATAAAAACAAAATAAGCGGGAACAACACACAGTAGTCTCCGCTTGTAGTCTATGTGTACTAATAAAACAGCCTCCGTATCAATGGGGGAAGGGAACCATTGCACAAAGCGAATCATTAAGCGTATGCAACAAAGCAGATGAACCCGAAATTTTGGTAGCTGAAGATAGCAAACAAAGTACACCAGTCGGCACAACAAGAAACCGGATGCTATAAATTACAGACGAAATGTTACAACGTATATTATGAGTAATCTTTCACTGACCGTTCCTCACGATCAATAATGCGAACGCAGTCGACAACGAAACGGTGTTGTGTGATGACCGCACTCGTAATCCGTGAGCCTATAAGGCTTATCTGACCCCGAACCAGGGTGTTCAGGTCATCAACACCCTTGAAATACTCACGTAAAGTCTGTGTAAAAAGTGAGCGATTAAGTGATGCGTACAGAGAATTACATCGAGATCCGCGTTAGAGTGTTCACGATAAACTTCGGACATCAACTCATCCCGAATTCCCTCCAATTCTTGTATACTACACAGATGACATTAAAGTTGACAATTTCATACAGCTTGCATTTTGTGACCATCCAATAAATTTTCCTGTTCAATGTAAGTCCTTGCCTGTTCCATGGCCTCAGGAGCCTTCACAAGATAAGACATGTTTTCCATCGCTGCAGCAAGCTAAATTGCCCGTGAAGTAACATTGAAAAGTTAGTACTTGACTGTATTTTTTAGAAATATTTTTCAATTCTCGCAATCGGCTGGGTAATCCTTCAAGGTTATCCAATGCTGCTGCCAGCTCATACAGCCTATGCAAATGACAGCGAAATAGCAGTTCACCCACCGTGACTTGCAAGTTTGAGATTCACTTAAAGCAGAATCCAATTTATCGAGTCCAACCTTGCTCCCATCCAACTGACTATAGAGAGCCACTTTTAACTGGGCTTCAGTTGCAGTCTAAAGACAAACAACCAGAAAGCTAAAAAATGGGGAGCAAAATACTGACCTTTTGGTTCACAAAACGTGCCCGTATAACATCTATTTTCTCTAAATGTTCGGGTTTCTGTAAACGAAAACTAAAACACAGAAGCACATCGTACTTGAAACAATTCAGCAACTCGTCTGACTGCATCCGCACGAGCTTTCAGTTCCAGTTCGGCCAAACGAACAGACTGGCCACTCATTGTAATTAGGTAGTTGCTGTAAATTTAGTAAATGAAAAAGTCAGTTTTCACGGCACAAGGTGAATGTAATTTGAAGTAATTGAACATATGGACTAGGTAATACTGTCGGACTACAAAAACCAATAAAAGGCAGGGGCAGTGACCGGGACTCGAACTTGCGTTGTGTGGGAGTAAGTAGAGCGTTGTTATCATCAGGCTGCCGCCAGCTCATACAGAAAGTATCTGACAAACTGAGTAAGAGACAATAGTCAGTATCACTCAGGGATACAAGAAGGTTACTAGAGACTAGAAACAAAAAGTGACGTTCTCAAGGACGATGCATTGAAAGGGAATTTCAAATTCACAGTTGAAAACCGTAATACTACCGGAGATATTAAACACCATAAGAACCATGAGCCTGAACAAAAGATACTGTGGCTCGGGCCACCGCTCAACTCAACAGCGACGTAAAATATCCCGTAGAGATGGTTGAAAAATAATAAAAGAAGACTAAGCAGAAGAACCAGAAATGTTACGGATGCAGGTACACCATTGATTACGGCACACCGCCATTTCGGGTAGCGTTTCCAACCAGCGATTTGAGTGATCACGAAAACACGAGCCAGGCATGTGACAACTTTGTTCAATGGAGTAGTCAGGATCTTCATATTTCGCGACCACGTTGTTGCTTGACCACCACGCGGTTTCACCCAATTGTTGGTAGTCTCACCATATATAATCCCCGGTACGGCAAACGATCAGGTGGCATACAGAGTACGTGATCCAACCATCGCAGTCAGTGCAACTAGATTAGTTGACCAACTGATTGCGCATCCTGAGCGTTCCGGAATACGCGCCGGCGAACGACCATGTTGCACATACGATCAGTTCACTTGATGTGGGCTAATGGACGGAGACAACAATGGTCAACCACAGCAAGCCTGTCCGCATCTTCGTGATGAACAGGTAACGTTTCGCAACCACACAGCAAAACAAAAAGTACACAATCATTATACACCCTTCCATTAGGCGACAACCGAACGTCTTTCCGACGCCATAGATGACGCAGGTTGGCAAAGGCAACTCGTGCCTTTGCTATCCTCGCCGATCTCTCATCAGCAACAGTACAGGCTGACGCAACAGTGCTACCCAATTATATGAAGGTGTACAGTCTCGAGCGGATAACCTGCAATGAAGAAAGTAGGAGTGGGAATGCACCAGTCTTAAAGCAACACAACAATTTGAAGATGCGGAGTGTATTCCATGCAAACCAGCCCGGTCACTCATCTTGTCCAGCATGGTCTGTGTGTCTTCAGCAGAGGGGCTAAGTAAGACAATATCTTCCACGTGTTCTAGGTCGTTCAACCTAGCTCCACGAAGAAGCTCAATACAAGCTCACTGGATTCCCGAAGCGCATCCTTTAGAATGTCGTCCATGACAAAATTGAACAAAAATGGGGAAATCGGACACTCTTGACGTAATGATGAACACCCGAGACAGTTGTCCATAAACCTTTGTCCAGCTTGAAGAGTGAACATACAGTGATCACGAAAAATTCACGTATTTCCCTGGTCCCTGTTGCGAAGAGGGAAGTTTCAAAGAACGTTACGAGCAAATGAATCAAAACCAGCCTTTAGGTCTAAGAAGATCACGATCGTCGGCTACCTACAAGCATATCGATGTTCCAGGATAGGTCCCAAGGTAACAATGTGATCATCGCACTCTCGACCCAATAAGAATCCTGTCTGGTCTTTTTGTATCTGCTATCTTCTGGGCTTAGTAAGCCGACGTAAAGTGAGGCCAGTGAGTAATTTGGATGTAACAGACATTAGACTGATCCCTCTGTGGTTATCACACAGACTTAGGGTCTTCCTTTTGAAAACGGGAATTAGTGTTTATGGGTGCCAACCACGAAGTACCTCTTCAGATCCTCAAATCGTCTGGAAGAGTTTCGTCAGTTCTGATAACAATCTCCCTCCACCATCCCTGAAAAGACACGTATGGCAGGTAACGCCAAGTAGCAATAAACGTGATATCACAAGCTGCGACACTTACGCTCTCCCATGTAGCATGCAGCCAACACATTCTTCAGTTCGGAGGGATCAGGCCCCAAAACTATAAACAGGTGGTATACATCTGGTTGTGCAGTAAGCGCACCATATCAGGGAGAAAAGCGTATCACACACTTACTATAAAGACGCATAGCGCCCGTCGAATGTGGTAAGAGATCAATTGGAATTCATGATTCAGTATAAGACCATGAGGGAATCGGTACAATGCTTTGCCTCTGTTAGATGCTTTCGCTTGTTAACGGGATTCCACATATCATAAGTACAACGGAATTGCTAGTTATATCAATCGATCTTCATATAGTGACCGACTACGTTATTCATTATAATAATGGAATGGAAGTTCATACTGATGCGAGTGACGTAATACCATCGTTGACACAGAAATTCTGGATCATAAAACGCACGGCTGGGGTTCGTAAAGATATCGGAAACAGTGGAAAATGTCGTCTTCCATGCAGTGAAACGTAACGGATGGTATTCCTAACTACTGTGCGTACCATAAAGACTATTTTGGTCTGTTTGAAACCTAAGGTGTCAGAAAGACCATGGAAAGATATGATTGCCTGCTCAGTTATCTGAAAACGTGTGCAATTTATGTGATGATAATCGGCGCATTAACGACGGAATAACTTTAGACAGATATAACAAATTGCTGGTGAGTGGTCGGGGATTTGGTCAATTTCAAGTTGAACATCACTTACAATTGATCGCAGCTGTCGCAGTCCCACAGACTTTCCCGTCGACCTCCTTCGAAGAGAAGCACTAGACTCGAGTTTTGCTCTCATTAGAGCTCGTCAGTAGTGCATATCCTTACCACTGTCGAGACTAGAACCACGGCCACGCTGTTCATGAGGCAACCGTGTATACTACTGCGCCATTGACCTCAGGTTAGACAGGACCGAATTATCATATGTGAACGCTCAACCACTTTCGCTTGTGAGAAATGATCAGGTTGCCCGATCGTCTCGATAGGAGACACAATTACTGTCTGTTAACTCCAATCGACAACGCCGCGATTAGGACTTCCTAGACTGGTGAGTAGTCGGGGATCCAGTTAATTTCAAGTTGAATATCGCCTAGCAGGTTTAATGAGATCGGAGATTTCGACCTGTCTAGGAAGTCCTAATCGCGGGGTTATCGACTAGGGTTAACAGACAGTAACTGTATCTTCTATCGAGATGATCGGGCAACCTGATCATTACTCAAGCGACATATGATAATTCGGTCATGCCTAATGTGAGGTCAATAGCGTAGTGGTAAACATGGTTGCCTCGTGAACAGCGTGGCTTTGGTTCTAGTCCCGGCAGTGGCGAGGATATGCACTACTGACAACCGCTAATGAGAGCGAAACTCGAGTCTAGTGCTTCTCTTCGAAAGAGGCCGACGGGAAAGTCTGTGAGAATGCGACAGCTGCGATCAATTGTAGGTGATGTTCAACTTAAAGATATAATAAAGTTAATGGGTATCAAATACGGGTGGGGCTGAGGCCGAACTCAAATGAACCTTGAGTACATCTGACCACGATAAGCTGGTTCACCAGATGCTCATTCACGAGGTTTATGAGCATGTCACTCCGCTAACCGATGGTCATCGGAAAAGGATATGAGAGCGCATGAAACGAACTACCGTGTACGTTTTATAAGTAGATGTCTGAGGACAAGTGATGATTGGCAAATGATTACTAACGTATCTAATCCGAACTGAACGTCATGTTGCTCTTTTAAGATAACCCGATTAACCCAACGGTTATGACCTCCAACCTGTGTACTTTGCCCAGGGCTAACACAAGTATATCCATAAACAGAAAACGGGCGGAGGCAGTTAGTATCGGTTAGCTGCTCCGAAAGAGTTCAGAGAAGAGAGAACAGCTTTCACTCGGAACTCATTTTATCTTTACAAATTGGTTGGCCGAATTTTCGCGAATTCAGAACGAAGAAGGCAACCTGTCCGTGGAGCCGTTACCAGCTTCTCGGTACCGACCGATCCTTTGCTACCAACCATTCTGTCACGATCAGCAAAAATCAACTGAGCGGTAGCTGACAATAAGAAAACGAAAATTTGGCTATCATTATAAGTGCGGAAGGTGGACTGATAAGTCACGGTTTCGCCACAGGAGATTAAATGGGAGAACACGCACAAATGGACTCAGTGGTGAGCGATTAAACAATGACATGAGTATTTTCATAATGCAAGGTGGTGGTAAATTCGTTTATGCATGAGCTGAAAAAAGCAGTAATTCTGCAGTTCTGGATCACGAGGTTAGTGATTTAAGCTACAAGGATACATTGCAAGACTAGTTATCAACTATAGCGACCGTACGGAATATTTGGACACCTCAAAGCGACAATGTTCAGACTGACCGATACAACACTGTATGGGAGTTCAAGTCATCTTCCAATAAAAAGACGAATTTATTGAATAAGTTGTACACTTTTGTCTAACTGTATAAGGCACTAACGATACGAGGTCCAGTCAGGATGACTGGTAACCAAAAAACGGCAAGTTCGTATGAACATCAATTAATCGAAGAATGAATAATAAACGGTAAAGGTCATCTAGGCGAACAATACTGAGAGATGAACACAAGCACCTAAATGTGCAACGGAACGTGAACGAAAGTGGTTTCCTTCCTCATGTGCAACTTGCACCCATGATCTCTGCGAACGGAGCGCAGGAAACCGTCATTCATCTATTGTCTACAAGTGTATATTTAATGACCCGGTAGGCTTACTGAATCGTAACATCGAAACTGCGCAGTAAAACTGAACTTACCAAAAGGCACCTAAAAGATGGAGATAAAGCACATAAGTAGACGTGTGGAGCGGACGATGAAAGCCAACTGCATTTCACGATTCGTCTCAGAAGGTTATTTCTTTGATGAACAGCGCACTTAACAACGTGAGATCATAAAAGTCTCCTAATCCGATCCTCCTCTTACTCCTCTTTGTCATCATCATCATCATTAGCCGACAGAAGACATTCATAAGCTAGAGATGTGTTTTTGGCTTATATTGTCCCGTAAAATGTATGGTGAAGTTTATAAACAAGAGTTGTTCGATTCCATTTGTCTTTGAACGCGTTGACGTTCATCGAGAAGTCAAACGCAAACTGATTGTGAGTATCACAATCGTGAGTATCACTTCGTCAAGCAGTCGAAGGATGTGGAACAAGTCCGTCAGCCATGGACTGAAAAATGCCATTTACCTGCATTCGTAGTTTTGCTGACTATCAAGTCGGTATAGAGCGGACCATATGAGAACAAAAAGGCTCACTTACCGCCAGCCGGTCGCACAATTTGACAGATGGGCTGAATATTTTTGATGACAACCCAGCTGGTCTCAACCGAATCACAGACGGCAAGATATAAATGGTCGGTCGCTGAACTTCACACGGTCATCCGACGATGGCGGAAGTGGTCCTCGAGCTTACGTTAATTAAGTGTAACACGGCTCCAGAAGCAGATCTTATCTCCTTTAACCTCTCCAAGAATGGTGAAGAGATCACTGATAACAGAACTGACAAAAACTTCTTCAGGCGATATCATCACAATCGTCATCCCCAAAAACAATTATATAACATAAATCCATGCTAATAAGTAAATGCCATACGACCATGAGAAAACGCAGTCCACTGACAAAGAAGAGAAGATAGGGTACCTCATTACTAAAAACAACATGTTCGTACTTAAAACATTCAACATCAAGGTGCCTACGCCTTGCAAACAAACGATTAAGCTGGAAGAAAAAGCAAAGCGTTATCAGTAGTTTAGGTCCCATATGGTCCCGTATGGCGTCCTAAGTGCACTTACTTCATGAACGATTCGGCCAAACGACATTCATGTCAAAGTCCGATTAGACGTTCTCTTGTCTAAAGTCTCCAGAAAGCGAATCTACGGGTCGTGATGGCCCCAACCAAGTAGATAGACCCGACCTACAATGGGCAATTCCCCAGTGAACGATTTCATTTCAATACGCCAAGTCAACATCTGTCCACCTCGCAGCTTACGCCGGTCGGCCGCACCATC
The DNA here is from genome assembly GCA_014338405.1 of Paragonimus skrjabini miyazakii. NCBI lineage: Eukaryota > Metazoa > Platyhelminthes > Trematoda > Plagiorchiida > Troglotrematidae > Paragonimus > Paragonimus skrjabini miyazakii. The sequence continues at coordinate 8,588 of JTDE01002237.1, read as the reverse complement.
GGGAAAACGTGCTCGGTATGGAAGGCGACTGGCTGATACCTTGAATGTGTGGTCTGGTCATCTGAACCTGTGCGTACCCTAAGACTAAAAAGGGAACTCGATCGATTATCCCTACCAAATACCCACTTCCTAGCCCGTTCGCTGACTACCCGTTGGTGCCACCCCATGTCAGTGATTGAAAACAGACACTTACGGTCAAATACCTGAAGATGATTTACGACTTCCACCATGACCGCTTGAATTTCGCAGCTGAAAACTGTGATAGCCCTCATAGGCTCCTAGTATACGCGACCCTGGAGCTTCCGATGGATGTCTGCCTATCGCCAAACATTTCGTAAACTGATGAACACCCAAATGTATTTAATTTGCAATCAGCAAATGGAGCGACAAGAGTGCCACGGTATGGTAAAAAAGGCAACCTATATGAGAGAGAAGAAATGCGGAGGGATAAATAAAAATTACAACGATGCACACAGACTCGCAACACGACTGCGGCTGACTTCTATTCTTCGCCACATTAGACAACGTCCTCAAACAAAGGTGCGCAGTGTCTATCGGATCCAATCAAGAAGCTGGGAACGCCCTACTGAAGGAAGCTTCAAAGTAAGTGCTTTCATATCCCGAGCCCAAGTCATGCGCTGACCACCGGGCTGCCACATCCAGCCTAACCCAAGACTCGTAAACAAGACATGATATGGAAGGCAGTTGGCACTCGTAAAATGTGACCAAGCCAAGGAAGCCTGTGAGACAATACCAATATACTTAAGGGTGGACAGAATTTATCCGTCCCGAAGACACGATGCTCTCACAACCCGCTGCTAGTGTTTCGGAGACATCGATGGTCGAAAACGAATACTCGATGAACGTCCTTCGTGCGAATAGACCAGGTCATGGGGCCGTACAATAGGACTGCCCTCACGGTGACACCATACATTTGGCGTCTCACAGAAAGACTGACAACATACCGTCATCACAGATGGCGTGTATTGGCAAACGTCATCCGACTCTTTGCCATGCAATTTATAATCTCATCTGGCATTGCCGCAACGCTGATACGGCTCTCAAGGTACATAAACTTCTTGACTACTTCCAAACGCTCACCATCAACGGTGAGAGCAAGCACAGAGTCCTGCTAATCTCGAAACAGCATGCTGTACTTAGTAATTGCAAAGATCATATCAAACTGACGAACTGAAGCCTCTAATTAGTTTAAGATGTCCTAGGCTCCCAGTGAGCCTTCACAAATTAGGGCGAGCCATCCGCATATGCTTTGTCTCGAAGTCGAGTGCTTGGTAGCAAATCCACACCATCGTATCTGCGGTCTATCAGTGCACACTCTAGAATTTTGTCTACTGCAGAGTTGAATAGGAAGGAGAGGTCCGGAAAACCTTGTCGGCGATACACTGCCATAAGCCTTAACCCTACCCGAGGTATGTCAGTAGACTGCTTTCAGGATGTTCACATATTTCTCAGACACACCCTTTCTCGATAGAAAGTCTCAGAGTACAGCTCCGTCAACCGAATCAAAGGCCCCACAGATGTCCAAGAAAGCATCTACTGTTAAACTTCTACATGAATTGCCGAGTTCAAACATCTGGTGAAGTGTAAAGATGTGATCAATGCAGCCATGTCCAGGGTGAAACCCGGCCTGCTCTTCAAGGGTAAGTTCTTCACATGTCTCGCTTACTCTACGAAATACAATGACTTCGAGCAACTTTGATGCAGTTGGAATGAGGCTAATACCTCTGTGATTTACACACGAAGTGCGTGAGCTCCTCTTGAAAATGGGAACGATGTTAGCCAAACCCTTCATCTGGAACAACTTCACTTAGCCGGAGTTTCTGGAGCAGAACCATTAGCTCCTTAACTAACACCGGATATCCATCTACAAAAAGAGCACAAGGGTGATCATCTGAACTGGGTGCCTAGTGGTTTCGGAAACTTTATATCGACACAGACTCCAGTTTCCGAAGACGGAGAAACGTCGACAAACCAATGAGCATAAGCAGAGCCCGTAGATGTAGTCAACGGCACTGTTGGCCAGTTGAGCTGCTGTTGGAAGTGCTCAACCCATCATCCTAGGCGTCGTTGCAGGTTATGAATAGGCTCACCATTAGTTTCGCAGACTACCCAGCTCACACTGCTTCCCGTTACCAGCTGCTCGGATAAGATAGAAAAGCTTCGGAGAGTTCCCGGTAGCAGTGGCTTGTTTTATCTCAATAGCGTGTTGTGTCCACTAAGCCTCGCGATCCCCTCTCAGTTGTTTCCGGAACTTCAGGCAAATGGCCTCGTGAGCCGAGTTATACTCACTGCAGAATGGAACATTCTGGCAGGCGTCGAGAAATTCCAGTGGTCGCATGGAGACCCAGCAGTTGGAAGCTGAAGAGACAGTAGTACCACACGAAGTAGTACCACACTTATGCATTGCATGCCGTATATATGTTCAATGTGCTTCAATGTCGTTTGGCGGATCAGGACGCAGACTAGAAACAAGTACACACTGATAAGCGTAAATCACCTGTGCCCGTGCTAGTTTAGAAATGTTCATTTGTGGTTGGCAGTAAAGTGGTCTCTCACCAAAGCACAAAACGAACTTGGCACACAGCAGCGTATGATCAGAATCCAGGCAGGTGCTCCAGATTGACTTGCAATCTTGAAAACAGTCAAGCTACCGATGGCTGACGGCCATATTGTCAATCTGTGTCACGACTAACTCGGCGATGGAGATCTCCAAGTGGCGCAATCACCAAGAACGTCGAAAATTGATAATTTCCAGAAAGAGACCAGGATCGGCACAGGGCCGCAAAAAACCTTCGCTGTTGCCCGTTCAATGAGTACCGTCCGAGTGTGGATTACCTAAGTCTCGTTCACCGACGCCTAGCCTGTCCAATTGGGTGTCCAAGTCTCCAACCAGAATTACGTCGGTGCGCCGAGCGGTTTGTAGAAGGTTACTGAGCAGGTGATAAGTCATCTTTAACTGCGTCCGAGATACAGTCTGTGGAGGCATATACGGCAGCAACGAACAAACAACGTTTGTGATAGGCGCCTCTCGATATTCTAGCTGTACCTTCGAGTCTAACTGCACATAGGTGGCTGTTGACAGGTATCTAGCCAAGCAGTACCTTCTTTGTGTACGCGCCTAGGGCAGTACCAACATCAGTTTGGCAAACGGCTTTAGCAACGGGGTCTCCAGACAAGTGCACATTGTATGTGTATGGTGAAGTGACTGAGCTAACCTTGGAGATACAAACTTCTGGTTCATTCCCCATGTCTTTCCCCACTGTTGGAGAAAGTCCCCAAATAAATAAACCGGTTAACAACCTTCATGACCCCATAAAATCAGCGCAAACAGAATAGTTTTGTAGAGACGCTATGTAACTTGAGGCAGCAGGGAGCATTCCGAGGTATTCATCAGAACGCAAAATAGCGTCTAGTATTCTCTGTGCGGCTTGAAAATGGTCAAACAACAGCTTGTAAGCACAAGCAAGGCCAGTCGGTTTTCCACCAGACAAGAAGATCACGCCTGCATTTTGTGAGAGTCGTAGACAGTCCTAGATTATTACGACTTCCACAAAACTTAACAAAAATGGTGAAAGTGGACAGCCTTGAACTATGCCTTTCTAGGTGCTGAAATTGTCAGAAAGATCACGACAAGCCTTTGAATGTATTAAAATGTGCGTATAAAGTGTCGACAGTATGTCCACATACTTCTTCTGTATAGCCCTCCGTTTAGACGATTCCGAACGTGTAAATCGACCCAGTAAAGCGAACGCACATTAAAAGTCGAAACAAACGATAAGCGTTGGTTGGCAGCATGTATGAACCTGTTTCAGGATTCGGTGGAGTAAAAAATTGATCAATACATCCTCGGTGATTATGAAATACTGTTTTTTCCTCCCTAATGTCTGCCTCCAGGGCTGAAGGTAATTGACAAAGTATAACGGACGTCAGAGCCTTAGTAGTGACTGGTGGTTAAGCTAATCTCTCTAAAGTTTATGCAAGAACCCTTTATTTCTTCTCAATATGAGGACTATTAACGAGCGACCTCAAAAAAGAAGAATGTTTTCCGAAGTCCACAAGTCAAAGCCACTACCAACGTTTTCCCACTTTTTCTGGAAAGTACCGGCACCAGATCATCTGGGTCAGCAGCCCTACAACGTATGAGGACAGAAATGCAACTGCTTCCCTCAGATTTAGTGGGCGGTCCTAAGTCTACTGACCAGTGTTATATTGCAACTTTGTGGTAGTAGCACAGCAGAAGCGAGAGGCTAACTAATTTCGCCTAGCGGTTTAATTCTCAAGATTTATGGATGAGTGTGCCTGGTTGATAACTTTTCTGACAGACGGATAACTTGGACCAGTATCATGAATACGTTTGAAGAATCTGCTGGCCTTCTCTGTAAGTAAAGGGACCCCGTTAAGTCAACTTTTTCAGCTAATCAAACTTTACTACTGACGACTAGGCTACACCCCAGCTTCTTACTGATATTCCCTCTAGGCATGTCATATAGACTGCCATGAGGAATGTACCATCTGGCATCTAAAAACTCCAGAAACTTCTTTAAGATCCAATGTTGCTTTATCTTGAGAGCCACCATGTCATCTGCTTCATGAACGGTATGAGATTCCTGTGCAGCAGCTGTTGGGATCTCTGAGGTTAGAAGTGCTAGGCTTGAGTTCTAGGTCAACTGGATACTTATGCCTTACCGACGGTTTGGCCAGTTTCTCGACAGTCAGCAATCGTTGCTCAGTGAAAGTAAAAATGAAAGGACGAAGTACCGAGGCACGATCCGAATCCAAGTATGTGCCTCAATAAGAACGGCAGTCGTGGATGGAGCCAAATCATCTATAGCTAACACCTATGTGATTTGTTTGAGACCAGTGCTGGCCAACAACAGTCCGTGCTCAGCATACAGTTGTGTAGCGTTTTGTACAGAATTCTGTACGGCATAATTCTCATTGTTTTTCACATTTTTCACCTCCCTCAAATTCACATGTACCCTCGTTTAAATCATGTGAGTCGAATCAATTAACAATACAAAAATCACACTTCCAAGATCGCGAGCCCTGCGTTCTCTTTCTCTCTCTCTGCGTTCAGTGTCACCTGTGTACGGATTGTGGAAGAGTTAACGGAATCAGCTTCTATTTTAGCGTATCTCCGAACTCATCTGTCATCGGAATTATCTTCGTTGTGGCCACCAAAGTTACTTGGGAACTACACGACAGATCGCATCAACTGGATACTCCATTCCGTGTGATGGAACTCTAAACGACGTGCCTTCACGAACTATTGTGAGTCAGTTGTTCTCATTTATTACCTATTGATTTCGTATTCACAAATGAACTGTAAATAGCGCTTAGTTCCATTACAGTTGTAATGGCCACCTAACAATATCCGCACGAGGTGATGCCAATCCAAACGAGACCCGGTCTCACTAAGTCGGCCGGCGGGGTATCCTTAACTCTGGAAAGAATGACATCGAAACCATGTGTTGAACGGAGAGTGACCACAGCGAAATAAATACGTCCTTGACATCGACGGCATAGCGTTCACCTGGGGCATTAACAGACACAATGAAAAGACTTCTGGAGACTTCGCGTCCACAGCTGGCCTTAGTAGAACCTGGTACGGTCTACCGTTAACAAGAAACCATTCTACCTGTGCGGTTGCAGCTGTCGTGCTGAGGACTACCCAATCCATGGGTTATATTGGGATGCATCCTGACTGGTGACAGCGGCCGTGGAGTCACCCGAAGTGTATAACTTGTATCCGTAGACAGTCCCATTGCTGTTAGTTCCATAGGCTGACCACTAAGCCGGATTCCAGTCTCTGAAACGCAGCAGCCACCGACGTCCGTGCGACAGTGGCCTGTTGACATACTGTCTCAAAATACGACCGTTGAAGGCACGTATATTAATGTTGTAAACCCTCGAAAGAATACGTTGTTCCGTTCTCAATATAGTAATGCGCTTGACAGAGATCGGATTCTCTTCCTCGTAATGGTTAACACGGAAAATCTCGGTCCCAAAAATAACGCGATTGTCCCCATAATCGCTTTCAGGACAAACCAAAAGACAGGTGCAAAAATCAGCCTTGGTCCGTTCCCAATACATGTATTTGACGTACATGCATGTACGTCAAGGAGAAAATTACAAGGTATTCATATGGTGCATATATGCACCTATACGCTAAAGCGTTCATTGTTCATTGATAGAAGGCAGGAGTCGCTGACTGTGTTAGCCTCTTCTCTGAGCGTCTCGATGCCGGAGTAAACAGGGTTAACTATCCTCTTTCTTCCAGCGCGCCATCATATGCTCATCTAGGAGCCTCTTGAAGCCCACATCATTGGGTTCTAGAACCACCTGTGCTGGTAG
>JTDE01002236.1:12997-80568 GCA_014338405.1 Paragonimus skrjabini miyazakii | reverse complement strand
ACTACCGAAAGCATTCGCATCAACAGAAAACGCAGTCTGGTCAATCTCCGGATCACACCAGTCAAGCATCAGGACATCAACAGGCTCAGGCCTTCATCAAGTCCTGGATTTGAAATTGAAAATTGAAATTGAATTTTGTATTGAATCAACGTATACACTAAATGACCTTCACAATTGTTACCATAACTGGCGAGTTTTTGAAGTTATCTTCATTAAAGTTTTGAAATCGTATGTTAATGTTTCAGACATAACGTCCGAATATCGCATGTGCCTGTCACCCATTATGTCTTTATATTCAGGAGCGCCACACTTATTTTTTAAGTTAATGAACGTCAGGTAAAATAATCACCTCAAGCCATTACAATTTTAATGTAACAAACAATAATGTTTATTGTTATCTTCTACTATTTAATGATGGTTTGCATTTCCCCTGTTTTGCACTCAAGGTAGCCCTTTGGTAACGTGCTTGTTGCGTGATCTCTAGAAGTATATGTCGCTCTGGTCCGGCCTGCATTTTGAAGTGCATTATTGCCTTTATCACGTGATTACATAATGCTATAAGAATCATAACATTGTAGCGGAACCAGAAGATGAATCGACAATGTTATGTTGTTTAAGAAAAAAATTAAGTCACATCAGAGGGAAAAAGTTGCAAACAACGCAAACATTAGAACACAAACGAGAAGTTGGTTGAACTACGTCTATTTGGTTGATAATTGCAAATAATGTAATCAATAATAATACCTTGTTGAAGTGAATAGGATGGGTGTAATATGTGCACACTGCGGACGCCTGAATACACACATCTCTTATGATCACCGAATGAACCCAAATAGCACGCCCCATATGGTCCCTTGGGGGACCCCGGGGGGCTTTTGGGGGCTGGCGTGGGGCAAAAATGGGGTTTGACAGATGGGCCCCACGTGGGATCCATGGGGGCAAAATGGGGGCTGGCTGTAAAGGCGTTTCACTGCGCAAAAGCTCAGCTACGAACCCGATTTCTCTCGAGTACTACGCACTATTCTTTCAGTTCTTCTCATATAATTACTTCACCGCATACGCATTGGTCCCTGTTCTACCGGACGACCCGCCAATGCAAGACTACAAGGGACAATGAACGAAAGATTGTGAATGCATGCACATTTAGTGTCAATCATCGTCAATGTACAACATGGTTGTTCAGATTAGTACACTGGCTTCTTCTCATACAACTGGTTGACAATGCAAGTCATATATTCGTTCACTTATCTTCATTGTCCATAAAGATGGTCTGTCTTCGAAGAGTTTCTGCAAGGTGACGGATAGGATATTGTAAGTGAGGACGTCAGTGAAGCAGATTAACATAGTGTTGCTGCTTATGTAGATAAAAATGCATAAACAAACATCTATAGTGATTGCACAACTAGCGGTAGCTAATGTTCGGAAGGCAACTAGGTAAAAGCGATAACTGGAATCGAGTTAACGGTCGAAAAATGGGGACAATTAACTAAATAGCGTATATAAGACTGTTGTGGACGTAAACACTATATAAAACTTGGGTGTGAACACGAGGCTGAATGTGATAAAACCGAAAGCAAATGACTCACAGTAGTTCGTAAAGGTGGTTTGTTTAAGGTTTCACTATAGTGAAGGAAGGTTTCCAATTGATGCAATCCGTCGAGTTGATACAAGGAGATTCTGGGTTCACAGCGGAGATAATCGCGACGACAGATGAATTCGGAGATATGCTGAAATTAATGGATGATTGCGTTAGCCTTTAACTCTCCAGAAATCAGTACATAAGCGACAAGAAACGCAGAAAGAAGGCAGGACTTGCGACCTCAGAGAAACACTTTTTATTATTGATTCATTCAATTCACATTGATTAAACATCAGGCGTACATGTGAATTTGAGGAGAGTGGAAGTTGTGAAGAACAATAAAAAGGGTAAAACACAAAATACTGTACAAACAGCAAAAAAACGAAATTACGTTGCATGAACTTTCTACACTTCCGGTAAATAGTTGACACCAAACAGCGATCTTTTATTTTCTGTTGAACATAATCAATATTGCGCGAAAACACGACGACACCCAAAAACCGATCACCACAACCTACCGCGTTCTAAGTCAAACCAATCTGAGCATAAAAACTTATGATCGATTGATGCATTAAAACAAAACGAGGATGTCAGACATAATAACATGTAGGCGATAACATCAACAACAGAAGCAGAGACATCGCAAGAAATATACAGCATGGGATAATGTCTTGTAATTACCAAGAAAAACCCACTTATATACATAGCCCCATTTTGCCCCAGAAAAGCCCCCATTTTGCCCCATTAAAAATGGGGCTGTGTGCTGCTTGGGAAGATTTGGTTGACTGGATGCAGAATGAAGAGCCAGATCGAACTTCGAACTGTTTCAGCCCCACACTAACTGCATCCAAATCTTGGAATTGTCTTAGAGACAAGACAATATCCAAATGTTTCTGAAACAAGTTCGACAGGTCAGTCGTATTGGTACTGATGCTTTAGATTCCGGAGAATGCGCCCTTACGACATACACTGCACATTAATTGCGAGTGTGAACCAATGACGACCAATGGAAGGGGACACATATGATTTGTCTGCAGGATGTACAGGGTTGATGGGATGGGGTAGAGATGGAACCATTTAATAATGGGTGGTGCACTAGATAGGGGCAGGAAACCATGCAGTTATAGGGGACAACAGTAATACCGGTATAAAGCTGGCATCCATTTTTGAGCCTTGCGATAAAACTGTCCACGTCCTGAGCAATAAACCGCTTCTTTTGCCATCTCTGTGGGTTTTACTTGCTCCACAAATTTTGTCTCGTTAATTTAGTGGATGTAACAAACGACAGGTTACATTGGTCGCTATTACATCGAATGCTGTTTTATCTACCGGATATAGTAATTCATTGTTAGGACTTTTCTTATCAAGTTATTGCAGACCTTCGCTGCGTCATAGATGCTTGGTCTTACAGTGTGTTGACGATGGAAATAGTTGTACAACTAGAGTAAGGATGCGTATATGCTGACCACGATAGTGTGAGCCTTAATGCTTGCTCACAACGAGTGGACTTGTCGGTCACAAGCAGTCTCTGACGGAAGATTTACCGATACAAAAATGAATGCTCTACTCTGCGGTAGTTTCATCTTCGCCATGTTACCAAATAGATCGGTGTATCTTAAATCAATGCATACCTTGATCGTTGTCATTTACTCTGCCTCATCGGACCCGATAATTTGATTCACCGTCTTCGAAAGATCGAGCAGCAGCTATGCCTGAGTAGCAGGATGTTGCCAAACGCAGTTCACAAGCGTCACAACCGTAATCTTAATCTGCTTTACGCGGAATTTTGCGCTGACTGTGTTCAAAGGGTAATAAATTACCACAAGCTTGAGATAACCTGTATATCTATAGGCTTAATTTGAATTTTTGTGGTATGCTAACTGCTAAATAAATCAGTTACGTCCTCCAAATTATTTCGGTTTGTGGGAATTTCGTCACACTTAAACGTAACTCAGTCTGAAGATGTACTTTTTTGAAGTTAAAAAGAAGGAGCTTAAAAATCTTTCGTACAATTTGTTTTACTCAGGCGTCCAAACTCACTCATAGACCACAGGTATTTCTCAGGGCGTCCAAAATTACTTTACCACTTAACACGTTACTTCTGTCAACACAAATTCTGGGGGCCCCTGAGGATTGCCTGGAAGATGACAACATAGGAGGTATTAAAATATTTTGAGCCGTCCTGAGAATTACGTATGAGCCTGGATTGACTAGATTATAGCCCTCTATTCAAGGTGCGGTCAAGAGAAATTGGCGTAAGAAAAGCAAAAATAACTGAGCAGAATTGACAGAAAAGGAAAAATGATCTTGCAGGACGTAACCAAAAAGAAGCAAATGATCAAAAAGCTGACTGTAGTGACACAATATTTGACCGCAAGCTATAAGGAGAATAATCTATCACCGCCTAGTATTTTTCAAGAACCGTGGTTAGATCGTCCATTGGACGAGGATACATTTCAAAGTTGAAATGGTAATTATCGCAAAATCCCTGCGATGGAAGTAATTCGAGCGGATTTACCTGGCGCATACTGGAGTGAAAATCTATGTTCCCAATGCAAAGTAACTGATCGTGTATGACCAGTAACATAAAAGACTATATAGCAGAATAGGTCATTTGTCAGTACTCCTAGTTTAAGCAAGTGAACAAAACAATTATGCTTACAGAACTTCAAAAATGGCTCTGGAAACTAATTGCTGCCAGCCAATACAGAGTCACCTTAGACCACTTCAATAATTTTCTGAGGTCAATAAACTATATAAATCAAAATTTTACTATCGGTACGTTACATGCTCATTTTATTAGCTACGCTATACCACAAGCACGGTTCTCTAATAATAAACTTCAGTTTATATGTAGGCAGTCCAAAATACTCCCCAAATAAATGTGTATGAGTATCACATAAGTAATTTACACCACAGCCAGCCAAAGGGAAGAAAGCAACTCCAACTTCGAATGCGAGAAATGTTACAGCTTCTTCAAGTGTCGGATAAAGCTCTGTACCCTGGAACTAAAAATGCGGTAAGTGACACGTATTTGCAGCGTTACAGAGTAAACATTTGAAAGAATATTGTGCAGAAAATCCTACAAAGGCGCAGGTTGCAACATAAAATCCCAGCTCAGGGGACAACTCACGGATTCACTGCGACCTTAAAAACCGGTCAGTGAACACGTGAACTTGAGTCCAAAGGCTGAGGGCATAAATCACTGCGATTCTGACATGGAGTAATGAAACCAGTAAGTCATGCGCACTTTAGGAAACGACTTCCAGTCGGAAAGGAAAATTTGTTTCAAGAACGTGAAGCTTATAAACGTACGAAAAGGAAGATGTGGTAGGACCAGACTGCCACAGCATCTCAGCTGAATAAATTGCAAAGAATTTATAAGGCTGTGTTAGCCGAACTATTAACGATTGATGAGAAGCAAACGGAATACACACTATTTACTGCATCCAGTTTGATTTCAGGGGACTCGTGATTAAGGCAAGTTGTTTGAACGAGAATCGGGTTCAAGCAGCCGAAATGATTATATGAAGAATGTGGAATACGGTGATGAAAATATCACTGCGATCCAACAAAGCTGCAATTCAAACGCAACCACCAATATGAACAGTGTTGTTTTCCATAAAGGAGCTATCCGTTTTCTAGTGAACTGAGACCATTTTTGTTGTTCGTGTTTTGTTCTCTCGATTAGTTTGACGCGCTTGAGTGCGCAAAAAGTGCCTAAGCGCAATTACTTCTAATTCAGCATATGTTGCAATACACAATGTTACAATATACACCATGGATCAGAGAACGTCAAAATAAGACGGTTTATGACAAAAATATGCTAGAAAATAAATTAGTTGCATGCACGATCTGAAGACCCCATAAATCGCGACGTTAAGTTACTTGACTTAACCCGTGATTATAGGATTCATTTCGTTGTATTTGAGGAAATATGCCGTAGATTGAATTTACCGGACTAAAGGTGTTCATTGGTTTACAGATGCGTCAAAGAAAACCTAGACGGCATGAAGCCATCCTCAGTTTTTCCAGAATCAAGAAAATCTTTCGTTCCGCGGCACTCACTCAAAACATTCGACTGGCCTTGACACGTCTTCGAGGCAGACTTTACTCGGAAGAGGCTCCTGGTTCAAGTGAAGCAAAAATTATCAACCCGCCTTTAGTGGAATCGATTCGTTTGGTCAATCGTAAGAAGAAGGTGCAATTTCAGTAAGAGTGGACTGTATGATTATGAAACCTTATGTCACTACTTTACCAAGAAACAATTACAAAATAATGCAACATGGCATGGTCTACTTTCGTTTATTGACAGAATGATAAAGTTATAGACTAGGTTATGCCTTTTCATGTTGCTTGATGTTGAGTAGTGGTCATTATTGAAACCCTGCGATATGTTCTTCTCAGTTATCGTTGGCTATGGATGTACTTGTTTGTATTCAGAAACCAGCAGACCTCATGAACTTTTATTAACTCTTCCGGATTCACAATAACTTAAAACTGTTGCTTCCGATCACTCCTTGATTAACTCAGCAAAATTCAAAATAAATATGACATACTGGAAGATATTGTGAAAGAAATTTACAGTTTTGACGAGATAAAAGACTTGCTTTATTTTTTATTCACTTCACTAGCAATTATTTTGGAAAACTATTTCCAGATTTAAAACACTGAATTCCCTTGATCCAGTTCACCAGTAACGATGGAAGACATGCGTCGCGAGGTGTTAACATTTCGCTTACTCTCTCAGTCACGAACGTAAAACATTAGAATATATAAGACGTGCGGATAGCAACAACAATAGAAACCACTGACGATTGAGTTTACATGAAACAAGGACTGCTACCAGGTCACGTTGCTGGCCTCGCCAGTTCGTTTCAAGTGTTGTTGCGTAATCGGAATTCGAAGTTGCTTGCTTTCTCCGAAGCTATGTTAATCAATACTCGCCGTCCGTTCCTATGTGTGCATAACCGGTTGACTCACGCAGTTTGTCTGCCCTAGAACTGATAACAGTCCTTGTTTTTTGTAAACCCAATCTTTGATTGTTTCTATTGTTGTTGCTATCCGAAGTTCCAGATAGACTGCAGATTTGAATGTGACTGGTATCTAGGCATACACATTCAGGGTTGACCCATGAGGATAGTTGAATTGTTTAGTGATTATAGGTTGTTTCTAGAAACAGGCGGTAAGCAGACAAGTGGGCTTTTAATTAGATTAGTCACGAAAAACCAGCTATCTAAAGAATTGTCTTGAGGTGTTGACAATTTTGCTCAATGACCACAGTGTGTGACACATGCAGAGCTGTGGTTGACAGCGCCTTGCATTTAAATTTCGCCGGCTCCAAGCTGCAAACAAAGCCATCGTATCAAACCAACTAATGACATGTATAACCCAGCATCTCCTTTCGTTTAGTGGACACTGCCCATTTTAAAACCCGTGATCGATATCTCAGTCAACAGAAAGAGCAAAATTGAATAAAAATGCACTATGCATTATTAAGTATCTACCAGATTACCTCATGTTGGAATTATCCAATGCACCGGTAATTACGTAAGACTCCAGACTGTAGTATCTGTTTTCAAACGGCAGCTCTTTCATAGTTGTTCTCTGGCTATACGTTCTTCAGATATAGCCACAACAATCTTTCTAGATATTATACTGAAATGGTTTGTCCATAAAAGTCATCACCATTATAAAGAACATGATGCTTGTTCCTATGATCTGCATGACACGTAGAGCTAACATCGGATTTCTGCATGAACGCAAAAAATTCCCTGACAGGTAGTTCCTGAGATGAAAACCTGTGAGTGTGTGCTACTGTGTAACAGTGTGTTACGTAATCTCCTCAGCTGTAAATCCACTGGTGTTGTCAGATACCTTCCAGGTACAACAATGTTTTCCAACGTTCAATCTTTGTCACTTATAAAGGACTAGCTCGAATCTACATTGCGCAGCATATACCGGAAAACAATTCATTCTCCGCCTCTTTTGCGTCTAACGTTTCGATTCACGTTTTTCCTTTTGTAAAACGTGGTACATCTGGTATACCGGAGTATTTCATGTATGAGAATGCGGCTACATTATTCAACTTCTACGACATCGGAAGCAAGGAACGTCAGACATCTTGGCCATAGTTTATCAATCATGGTTACAGAAGGTGGTTGGTCTTGAAGAGTAATTTACTGTCGTTTAGAAAGTTAGAACTATCTGAGTATGCTAGTTTTCAAGCAAAAATCAATATTCCACAGCTTAATGCACAACCAATCATTGCGACCATCAATTAACTCTTTTCTCTATCTCCATGGACGTTTTGACTCAGCTGATTAGAATTCCGCTTTGTGTATCTACTAAATACATGTCTGAAACCTCCGTGTTTGTGCGTATTCAACAATGAACTATAGAAAGTACACTTGCCATATTCTGTTCTCGTGGAAAGGAAAATAATTTGTCATAATGACCGTTTAACAATAAGCATCGGCGGTGCGAGTCGAAACAAATTTTATACTCAAATTCAGGTCATTTAATTAATACACATTATTTTCAGGCCGGAACGGAGATCGTCACCTACGTGATTGTTAGCCAGACATGACGATCATCGCTTACTGGCTCCATGAGCAGTCGGATGTGATTATTCCGTTTGAGCTCTCGACCATAAAAATTCACCAGTAGTTTTTAGGTTGCCTGAACGACGTTTTTGGTCACATCCGCATAGGCTGTACTATATGACGTTACATTTTTTCCTGACTACTTAAGTGCAAGAACATGACTAGTTTACTGACCGGAAGCTCGTCAGAACGATTTTGTCCAAAGTGAATTGAACTGCTATTACGTTGTATAAAATATCCCTTCGCCAAAAACACTTGCTGGAACAATTTCTAGTTAACTTGTCTTTATGTAACTTCATGGTACTGGAAGGATGCGGTTGTGACTTGAAACAGAAATCGAGTCATAACAGAACATCTATCTGTTCTCATAATTAATTTAAATGACAACAATTAAGCGTATTTCAGTTATTTTTTCATATTTCTGCTGAGATGAATTGTTGTAATTAAACTCGACTAACGATTATCGTCACGTTCCATAATCTTTCTTCTCAGAAGATGCACAGCAAAAGCCGGTAAGCCACACAGACGCAAGCGACCAATCTTGACGATTGCCAGGTCAATTCTGCTTGGGGAAAGACCAAATGCATTTGATGAAACCTTGTCTAACCAATCCAGTTCAACTGAGCATCACAATAGGAAACCTGATCGCGTGCTGGCAGTTACTCCACTGAACAACACGGTTTTGCAAATAGGATGGCCAGGCCAGCCACACAGCCACGCTCTGTTGTCTTCCTACTTTCGTAAGTAAAGTGTGCTCAGTCAGTTTAATCTTTATGATGTTTATACTATTGCGGTGCGAATTTGTCGGATTCAAACTATGTATCACTCGACAGAAAGAACAACACGCGTTCGAGGAACAAACTAGCAATTACCATGCATGATATTAAAAACAGTTTGTGGAATCCGTTAATTTCCATTAAGTCACTGAACACTGGACACTGAAAATGGGTTTCGATGTTCCGTTAATGTTACTCATAAGAAGATGACGAACATGAGTTTGAAAAAATCATTTTCATATATATGTTTTTGCTGACAACAGACTACATACTGACTGAAACGAAAAGCAACAAGGTTACTACTGATTAACCAAAACATGTTTAGTTCATCTTACAGTCAGATAGGTATTTTCACCCAGCCTCTTCTGAAGGACGTTCACTAATAAAAGCCTATCTGATCAACCCCTGACTACTTATAAGTTGCTCTTATTTGCACGTGAGTAATTGCTGAAATAAAAGTCCATTACATGCAAAACAGTGTAGAATCACTTTGTTGAGAAAAAATTTCTCGCATTTCACCTGAATCTGGCACAACCATGTTTATCCTCTGTGTTCATTTGTTAAAAACTCTTTAGTTCATTCCATCACCTACTCTTGACCACATCCGAATATTGTGCAACCAGTAGGAGATAGTGTACTTATGTTGCGGTGAAAGCTAGGTAGTAATAGATGAGTGTGAGGAAACGGACTTCAAAGAATTCGATGAGTCTTATAGCAAAAAATAGAACAATCCCATCACGATCATTCTGGCTGTGGTGTGTAACGACATTGCATTGAATTTGGTTGATGTCTTGGCTAAAGCCATCATAGGCATCAACGACTAACATCTCCAAACAGGAATAGGACTCTCAATATATCTGAAAAACTTGAAACGCAACACATTGAAAATCGTTCAATGGATTTTTAACCGTTTAATATGAGAAACGCCTGTGGTGCTGCCTCATCCTTTGTAAATTCCTTGTACTTAATCTGTCAGTAAGGAGCCACGAACAGCTTGCAAAGGAATTTATAAGACCCCTGAACTTAGTGTTATTCCAACGAGTTCCATTTGTAAATTGAACGCAGTCTGAAAAAAACACCGGATTGATCCAGTGTAACTCACTGGCAACTTACTTGCGGACATCGATTTTCTCATTTTGTTTACAATGATTGTTGAGGTATAGAACTGGATTGTTTTTTATACTGTTTGATTTTTCTATCCGAAAAATACGCGCCTGCCCAGCTGCTTCAATCGTTTCTATTTTGCTAAGTAGGCTAGCAGCAGTTGGGGAAGAATGCGCGTTCATATGACGTTTCAGCCGTGTTTATATTAATAGGGTCTCGCTGTTATGCAAGACAGATTTTACTCGGTATGAATATTCACATATTTATATTCATCATACTCCCCATGATATCACAACCTTGCTTTGTTACCTTGCCGGTAAGCTAGTTGAGTTTGTTGTAGAAAAAACGGGTTCAGGGTTGTAGAATCAAGATGAGTGATTTTTTGCGTGACAATGAAGGTGAGATCACCTGTACGGGAGTGCGAAACTTCTTTGGTAGGCTGATCTACGATTCTTGTTATATTTCGAAATTGTGGGCAGACCAACGTGTTCGCATACGATAGAAAAGCCGGGGGTACATCTCTGCAAAACTGTTTAACATACTGCTGCTAATGCCACAAACCTTACTGACTCCACGCTCCTATTCACGGAAAGTTGCTAATAAATGGGCGACATTAAATCACATTTTACGTTGCATGGAATTATACCGCGTTGTTCCGGGACGTGAATAGCGGCATATGCAAGAGTGAAATGAAAGCTGTTCATCATCTGTTATGAAAGTTGAGGTTTATTCGTTTTATTGGACAGTGCTGCTTTGATTTTGTGAAAGGATGTAATTATAAAAATGGGAGAACTTTTAACAAAAGTAAACTATTCATTGGCTAGAGACAGTCCTTTACCATAATAGAAATGTTGCGAAACAATATACCGTGGCCTGATAGCATAACCAACAACTGTGATTTGAATAATTTTGTGATGAAATGATTAACGCACTGAAAATAATATAAAACATTTCAGCATAAAATTTTGAATTTCAATGTTTTTTAAGACTTCTGTTTTGAGACTATTGTTATGTGTATTCCAAGTTCCTACTGAAAATTGTTTACGATACATTTCACAGTTTTTGCCATAAATCCACGACTGTTTTTATTCTTTTTACAGATGATGAAAAATTCACCAACTTGCATGATTCGTTCAAACCAGGGTAAGTCATGTGACACAGAGCTGAAAGTCGGTTCAAATTTTCAAGTTTATATTTTGTCCCTAACTCATCACATCAATCAAAATAGATTATGGGAAGAAACCACAAAACTGACTGGTAACAAAACGGAACGAGACCGACACAGTAGGCTGGGAACTGATTCTAGATTGCCTTATAGTTTCTGTAAGCTTATTGTTCAACTCCAAGCTCAACAGCAGAAAGAGTTTTAAAATGGGAGCACCGCAGCGCTTGTTCACTGTCCCACATTTGAATAGACGTTTGACTGACCATTTTTCGAACAGGAAAAATAAATTCCACTCTTGCGTTTTTCAGTAATATATACGCTAGCTCTGGCTGTAACTTCAACACCGGTCAGTGTTTTTACGTATTTCTGGATGAAAATAATCAGTTTGTTTACAGTGCAAGCATTTGAAAAGGATTGCAAAATTTGCACAACAACTCAGCACTAACAAAAGAGGTTAACCCACATCTAGTGCTTATTTCTATAACAGGCTGATCGATACGATATAACTGGATGCGAAAACCTTGGTCAGTTGAAAACTATTTTCACCTCATGGTAATCAATGATCTAATCATCAATACTCTAAAGTAGAATCTGTGCAGTGCTGTTTATTTGTTAGCAACTGAAGTAACTTAATCATCAGTAATCAAGGTTTATTTATTTTGACCTTCACTCACAACCGACAACAGTTTTCCTATCCATAATGATGTTCCCATCAGATCCCTTCGAAAAGCAGCATTATAGTCGATTTCACTTACTATTAAGGCTGTGATTGGGATATGAATTCCAGTCCACTTTTTGGCCACTATGCCGCAGACTTCACACTGTGCACTACCAAATTATCACCTATCAACTAACTACTTATTAACCTTCGGATCACCTGACTGGACTAATATTTATTAATACATTTTCATGTAAGAGCAGTTAACGTACACGAATACGAAAAAAACTTAATGAAATGTTGTTTGGATATGTGAGAACAGAATAAAGTGAAACTGACACGCACGACAGTTTTAACAACGAGAACAACTGTACTATAACATTAAAAATGAAAACCAGTGCAGTTCTTTGTGGTAGCATTCTATAACAATTTCTAGAATTCAAATATCGTTGTGCAAACTGACGGATATTTGTCTCCATTTAGCGTATGTGTACCCCACTGATTGGGTACAAGTCACCTCTGCGATGCACCAATTACAGCAATATCACATAAAATTTGACATATTGTTCAAGTGTTTTTATGTGCAGTCTCAAAATTTAACTCTACTATGTTCTATTTCATCCTTGGTTAGCTGGAACAAAACTTCTGTAGCTAACCGAGACCAACAACCATTCACAGACATCAGACCAAGTATCTCATAAGTATCGGCGACAACAGCGTTAAGAACAACCGTATTTTGAATTAAAATTGATCACCTGACTGAACGAAGCTAAACTACCTCATGTTGATAATTACCACTGATTAGAACAGATGACACGCAAAGAACAAAAATGAAAAAACCTAACAACGTTGTAGACCACGTTCACTGCAGTTATAAACTGTGTGGTTTAGGAAAGTGACCAATGTTTTCAACTTATACAACGGTTCACTGAGAGCCGGTATGCTTTTTCAAGTGAGTCTCCTATGAATGTTCATCTGGCTGATAAATGCCGGTAAAACTCCGCAAACCATGATTTCTGTTTAAACTAAAGCTAAACCCGTCTCGGAAGGTTCAATTTCAGTTTAGGCTGGAAAACCGTAAACGACGCTTGAGAAGACGCACTAGAAGTTCTTAGAAATTCCTTCAACGTTTTGTGCCCAAGTCACCTTGACATTCACTGACTCAAGGATTCTATTCAGTTTGAATAATTTTCTGAAGTTTGTCTGTATTTCGCCAACAGTTTTCTGCTTTCCAGTAGTTTTTCTAAACCTGATTTTTCTCCAGTTGTCTGGTGCAGTATAAATTTATACATTATCAAAATTAAAGCGTGTAATCGATTAAAACAATATGAGTGACTTTACACCCACCCAAAAACCATTCTTGATTTTTAGCAATAAGTCCACATCAATATTGTTGCCTTTGGGTTCACTGGAATTGCACGATGACCGTCATAACGTTTTGGTTGTCAAACGTGAGTCACTTGTTCATTTGTTTTACGTTTTGTACGGATTCTACACAATCCTGAACAACTAGTAATGTGCAGTCAAACTCTATTCCCTCAAAGATCGGTTCGTGTGGTAGATCATGATCTATTTTGTGATCCAAAGAAATTAATCAATGACCACTCTCTCTAGGCATTAAATGTTGAAACATTAGTCAATTGAACTGTTCTATTAAGATGCTAAAGAATGAGAATAATAAAAGTAATGAGTAACAAATTTCAATTCAGGGGGCATGAATAAGTTCATGACGTCATATAAACAATGATAAATACAACCATAACAGTCCAAAATAAGAAGATTTTAATAGAAACTGTTAACTTCCACAGAACCAACAGGGCACTGGAGATGAGTAAAGTATTAGGCTAAAAACTTTGGACGCCAGAAAATTGGTGAAGAGACTAGCAGTGACCTAGTAGTTGACTAGTTAAAACCGAAAGACCGGTGGATTGTGTAGAAACCGTGAAAGTTTTGTCGACTGACAAACCTAAGAAGGTTTCATCAGAACTGGGTCACACTACTGTTAACAGATAACATAATAACTGATTAAATAAAGCAAAAATGCATATTTTATTTTACAGTGAATGAATATGGTTGTTCCATGTAAGTGCTACTTATGGGACCGAAATTTGATAATGAAATACAAAGGGACCTTGTTTCATAATAAGGTGACTTTATCAAAGCATAGAGAATGACATATTTTCGGATATATCATTATTTTGTTTATTCTTACCAATCTCAAGCGTTGAACATATAGGTTACCCACTGCAGACAAAGACAGAAAGACAGGGGATAGACAAATTAATATCAAATATTATGTCGTGGATACCATTACAGCTTGATGGGCTACTTCAACCGCTGCTGTGCACAAAAATATCATTTGATGAGTTCCAAATAACATAGCCTCTCTGAGTTCCCGTAGCTTTGAGTTCCGACTACGTAATAATATTTTGAATGCACTAGGCTGGAAAATCTGATGAATGGTTGACATAAGGAATGTAGCATTAGGACGACAATCGCCTCGTTTAGGAGAAACATGGTAAATAAGCGAGTTCCTCTGGAACATGGTACAAAAAAATAAGACAAAATTGACAATCACTCAAAATGATTGCAACTTTCACCGTCCCATAAACTTCCTTTCAGCCACCTTTCCAAAAGGAAGCACCAGACTTAAGTTTCGCTCTTGTCAATTCTTGTCACTGGAATATATTCTAACCCAAGTCCGGACTAGAACCCGGACCACGCCTTCATGAGACGACTTTGTTGACCACTCCGCCAATTACCTCAGTTTAGTCACCAACGTATTAACATATGGGAATACGCACTATATTTGCTTGTTACTACTGCTCAGATTTCCAGATCGCCTCAACAGGAGACGCTGTAACTGTCTTGTGTATTTGAACCGAAGACCCCACGTCTAGGACTTTTCTCCCAGTTTAAATCCAGAGAATCACTAAAAATATTAAACGATATTTTGATTACTGATAAGTTTTAGGGATTTTAATTGATATGAGTTGAGTATATAAGGTGAACTTATCAAGTTATTAACAAGTTTAATAGCTACGGTGATTTCAACTTGAGGAGAAGTTGTAGTAGTGGAGTTATCAGATGAAATTTATAAAACATCCACAGTGTCTGTTCTTGACACGATCAGGCAATCTGTGCACGATTGCAGGCAAAAATAGTTGAGCGTTTGCCTAAGATAATTCAGTTGTGCCTAATGTGTGATCAATGATGCAGTGATCAACATGGTTGTCTTAATGAGGGTGTGACCGGCGTTCTAATCCCAGTCATGGCTGGGTCATGCACTGATGACTGGCATTAACAGGATCGGAACTCAAGTTTAGCGCTTCCTTTCGAAACAGAGTGATTACAAAGTCTATGGGAGTGCAACAGCTGCGATCACCTGTGAACAATGTCCAGTTTACATCAAACATAATTATCTACCATTCATCGGTAAACAAGTCACAGTTAAAAGTTTCCGATATGAAGACAAATGTTGAGACGGATGATAATTGATCCCAAACAGTCACATCATCGCAGAACAAACTTGGTACCTTTAAACCAAACAAGCATAGAAATTTCATCTGAATCAACACGAGTGGATAACGAACAGTGTGACATTAATTTTACAATCATGTTTTACACCAGCTGTGGAATTCTAGCATTACATGCGGATGTATGTATTAAGTCATATATTCATCACTGATTCCAATTTGAGTTAATTTAGCTGTTTATTTCAACTGTGGTGTTTTTCAGCAAAATTAACTACTGTTTCGTCTCCAGGTTGCTTTGAACGCATTAGTTTATCCAGCAATAGGGATCCGCTATCGATAACTTTTGGATTGATGGAACATTGAAAACATTTCTCACATTTTTTTACTTAAAGATCCCATTTCTGTTTGACACGTCGAAACACTATCTTTTTCATTGTTTAGCACTAAATCAAAATCGGACCAGAATACAGGGTATGGACATTATGGAAACGTCACAGGTAAGTTATTTGGCACACAGTTATTGGCAAACTCAAACTTTTATTTAATGACGTACAGTAATACCGAAATTATTTGTCTGAAAATTTACAAAGGTTATTTACCGAGATTTTTAAACGGTAATACTTTTATGTTAACATGACCCAAGAGACATAGTTATTGTCAGACAGTCATTTGGGGATCATTTAGGGATAAATTTGCTACCCTCAAATAAGTGTTGTTCTCATAAGTTGAAATGAATCTTGTCCACAGACGTCGTAATGATTGATAACCCTCTCGTCTGAGTAGGAGCTCGCTTCGCCGATGAAAGAAGTGTAAAAATTGGGGACGTTACTCTGATTTCTTACGGTAAGACGGTCTTTACAACTTGAAACATCTTTACTGTCAGAGATCTCTAATATGCAACATAACTGTTAGAATAGTTTAACCCAATTTATACCAATCGTTGTTGCATGGAATTTAAGCATATTGACGATTTCAATCCAAGGTTTTTGTGTTCAGTTTCATGTATCACACAACACCAGTGAGTAAGTGCCAACAGGATGAAAAAAACAAGGTTTACTCATAAAAACCAAAAATGTTCACTCGTCGAAACCTCAAAGGCATGTGGATTCACAAATTTGAGCCACTAAATAAAAATATCTCACAGCTTTTAACTCACCATGCATTTGCTGACGCACTATTCCTCAACGTAAGCTGTGTGTGTGTTAATCAACCAGTGACTTGTTAAGTGCAAACGCTACGGTCGCTGTGACAAGTTGTCTCAAAGCAGGTTTTCGTTGATAATGTTGGTCAATTTTTTGGTGCAAATGCTACCATTTTTCATTCGATTTTCTGTAAAAATGGGCCAGTTAACGGAACCGAACGATGAAAACGTCAGAAAGCTACTCGCACAAGTTCACCTGCCTTTAAACGATATGTCACTGTCTGTAGGTAATAGAATGATATTTACAAAATTAAGGTAGCTGGGTCTCAAGTGTGTAAAAGCAAAAAATAGGGACACTTACAAACCAGTTTTTTCCATTCACCACCACAATCTCCATTAGTATTACAGTTTTTTATTGTCTTATTCTTTATTCACATAAATTAGTAGGTTAGCCCAAATGACAAGCTGCATAGCTACTCAGGATTGCACTACCATAGAACAAAGTAGTGCCTGATCTGGCTGCGGAGATGAGATACCGGTTGTTATATATTAAATATAAGGTATAGTACAGTAAATATTTCTCCTTCTACCTGGACGCTTCTTAAGTTTGAAGATTTTACCACCGGATGAAAATTTTTGTCCTCGCGGAATATTGCGATATTTCTGGTCTGATTAAAGACAACTCCCGCCTGCTGAACGCAATAGCCGGTGGAATGTTCTTTCCTCACACAGTTCGTAGAATATTGAAAAACCAACGACCGATTATCAGACAGTCAGTTTCAGTACAATTAATCAGACGAACTGATAAGTAAGACCTTATCACCTGTACGGTATACTTTTTTATATTGAAACCACGTTTAAAACTGTGGGTTGTTTTATTGACTCATCTTACGGCATTAATAACTGTGTAGTTACCTCAAGGATTCACCACGCTGATTCTTATCCGATAACACATTTGAAATCGCACAGTTGTCGGATTTCGGCATAAGTCAGTTGAGTAGATTGTACACGTAAAAAAATAAACGTTCATGGACCTGAAATCCACAGTAAAGTGACAATGAATGTCACTCAAAGAAATCTTACTCGGGAACTGTAACAAAATTGCGAAAAATTTATTCAAGTACGGGAACCAGTAATGGTGCGGATACCTATATGTCACTGGCCAGGTTTCAATTCTTTGACAAATAACGCTTGTTATGAGAAATCAGAATGTTCATATTGATCGTTATATGACAATCCATGTCCACCGATTTCACTCAAAGGATCAGTCAGGGTTAGAAGTCGCTGTCCAACCGTCTCGTGGTTGTATCCAGAACATATTGAAGACTGTCTAGTGTGAAACCCCTTCATCCGGCACAGAGAGTAAGTCACCAGACTGGATCAAACAGTGGAGTTTTATTGGAATCTGAAGTTTTCTAACCTAAGTGCTACGGAACAGCTACGTTGGTTACGCTTTAACCAAACACGATACGAGCTAGTTAACAGATGCAGTAATAGTCAAACACACTGACGCTGTTCCCGATTTCATCACAGGCACTCCACGTTTCGGAATTGGAGAGAAAAATGCACGGCATACAAGTATTGTACGCCCTTCTTTTTAAAGGAACGCTGGCCATAATTTGTACTTTACATTTGATGATGGCTGAAAATGATAACGAAATATCACCATTCCCTTTGCTGATATCTTATACGATGGTTAAGTGCTGCTATCCAAGTAAGTGACGCAATAAAAGTGTAATGTCCCAACTGTGGAGTGATACTCCGGTGAATTTTAATTCATCTGTGAAACTATATAGGAGAATTTGTCTAGAGAAAGTGTTCGCATAAATTTTTTCAACTTTTACCCGGAGTCACGACAAACGACCATTCGTTTTTTTAACATTTATGCTTACACTGCATAAACCATGTCGTTTCTGAAGTTTTACTCTGACGCTGAGTATGTTCACTGCATGCATCGGATCGCAATTATGACGAATTCTCTTCGTTCAGGTGCACATAACACGAATTAGCAACACTCCCTTTGTTTTAGACAAAAGACGAGCCAGTTCTATCAAAGCAGAAACCGGTACCGGAAATGGATTATCTGTCATTCGATGAATTCCGTCTGGGTGATTTCAGCTCAACTGGAATACAGGGACAGCTAATCAATAACAGAGTTGAAAATCAAGTGAGCCGTAGCAAAGATTACATAATCAGCTTTTCCGTTTCATCCTACTAATATATTCCGTTATCTTGTGGTTTAAAGATTGAAATACCAAAAGAGCTGAAGCTGAGATCACGTACGTCTTTAAACAGATAATATTTCACGAAAGTACAGTAAGAAAGCGCCCACGAGTTTCAGTGAGCGAGGCCGAAAATAATTATATACAACAAATCATTCTGTATGATTGAACTCTATGATCGTTACATGTATATACCTCGTCCAAGGTATTATTCCATAAATAGTACTTTCGGTAATTGATTTGAAGTTGTCCACTAATCATACAGCTATAGGACTCGTTAGATGCTTCGTTGGACGCCAACGGTGATTGTTCGAGATAACCCTAACATGACAGCCAGCTTCTTGAAAGACCCGGTAGACACCGAGTACACAGTGAAGTAGCCGGATAGTGGAACCCTGTTGTTTCAGTTCCAGATTGTCGGTTTAGGTTCGTCGTACAGGTCGCAAAGTAAACATGATTTTATGGTCATGCAGTTCCAGTCCATGTTTACGATTCACCCAAAGCCCGGAAATTTCACAAATGGTTGAGACTGACATACTACTCGCGAGTAGTTGAATGTTTTTGTCAACAATTACATCTACCTGCAGGTATGTTCAGAGCGCAAAGTGCGGCTGACACTATTTTATCCTGTTCCGATTTTTGACTTAGGTCGAAGTAACTTTAATTAAACCACTGGGAACAGGGAAATCTGAAGAAACAGTGTACGTTACTCACTTGCCAAACTGATTATGTTTCAAACGATGACGATGAATCGCTACATTTGGAAAGTACTACAGCTGTGAACACCAACTGCATGGATCAGTGGTCATCTTGGTAGATATTTAGTATTTAAAACATAGTGACTACAACTAGATTGCAACCGCGAAAGTAAGTAAATCCCATAGCGTGTGGTCAATTCCGATCAGATCATAACGCACAGAGGACATTTGAAGCAACATTTTCTTCCTACAAGATAGAACACAGAAAAGAAAAGATTGATATTTATGCCCTAGAAGATATCGTTACCTCTCCACTAATGGTTACAATAGATAAGTCAAATGTACAAAACTGCAAACTACAAATAATACAAAAAAGTCAACTGTACAAAACAGTCTGGTGTCTATCAAGACAGCATCTAAGTCATAAACATTTCCTTTTGTATACACAAAATAAGATGGCCGTGTATGATGCCAACCGCCCCGGAATATACTAGAAAGGTTATACCTCGAGTCCTAAAACTGATGTGAGGTAGATCTGTTTACATGTTGAGTTATCACGAGACGTTTGGCTGTCGATGGCAATGATTCCGGTCAGGTGTTTGTTTTTAAGATGCCCTATTGCGTAATCATTTTAGTGAACTCCTTGTGATAAGTGTTCAGCAACCCTGGTTCTCAGCTAGTGTTTGGTTCTGTCAACATAGAATACTTCGCATCCATTTTTGTATTCATAGATTACGCGCAAGTTATGCTTACCGAGTTAGAATAATTAAACACATTTGACATATTCATCATCCTCCGTTTTCCAGATACAATCACTTTGGGGAGTCAGTAAGTAATCAATAATAGAAATTTGAGTTTGTTGTTTGATAGTTTAATGTATTTTTTATTATGTATGTTAAGATCTTAGATGTTCCGTTTCAAACAAACAATATCATGACTCAACACAACATTAGTGTGTTAGAATTCATATGTTCCTCTCACATGAAAACCCTTGCATCTTCCTCAAGTGAAGGGTTAGTGAAGGCACACTTCAAACTCTAAAAAAACACTCATAGGATATGTGGTTATTATTTCCTTAACGGTTTTATTTCTTAATATGTCCTCTATGTTTTAACTAACGAAATTAAGGCTTGAGTGCAACCAAAAGTGTGCGTTGAGCAGAGAATACTTCGATTATTAATTAAGTACCAAACAAGCCGAGGGTGGATTTAAAGTCATACGCAGATTTTTCTGACGCACATCAATACAGTTAATCAAACTGATGACACCTATTTCAATCTCAACAAGTAAGTGAAATGATTAGCATTAAAAAAGGAAACAACTTACCAGGCACATCGATGTACGTTAAGCACTAATGCAATACATTGAAATATCCTAAGCTACTTCTCTAAGTATGCGATTCTATAACGATTTCAGCCAGTGACCACGGCTTTTAGTGGATAAATATCGGACCAACTCAATACAACGCTGCACACACATGTGTTGGCCACTTTTCAGTCTCCTACACATTCATCTTCAACAAGTAGAAGACTGTGAACTCAATTAGCTTGAGTAGTGTACTTGAAATAGTCATAACAACATCCACGGAAACAGTGATGATAAATATCCATTCGAAAGAAGTTTTGTTCAACTGAGCCAGTCAAAGACTAGGAGAAGAAGAAGATTGGGTGCGAACCAAATAGCCGGTACTAGTTACAGATACAGATACAAGGTTGGCAAAAACCGATTAAAAAGATGAGTTACGTTAAATAGAATTTTTAATCCAACGTGATTTACAGGTTGTGTGCTGAGGATCAGTAACAAGCCCAAAAATGACGTTCGTGAGAAATTTTAATATAGCGTGTTAGATATCTTAAGGACATATTAAAATCTATGAAATCCTTCGAAAACAAGCTCGAAGGAGCATGAGAGAAACGCATTAACTCCAAAGGATAGTAGTCATGCGCTGATACATTGATTGGTTAAATACTGTGGGATAAAGAAACACGTTGGACGATAAACCTTGACTGACAGTTTCCTGAATTCCGTGAAAACATATGTAACATTAGATAATCAGACCATTTGACTAGTTTAACTAACCTTGACATCTACCAGAGCGAATTCGAGATAAAGTGTCGTCATCTGTTTTAAGTGACCGTTAATCAGTAGAGGTTTCATCGTACCGACAATTTTTCATTAGTTAAAATGAAATGCTTATAAAACCGCAGCTAGACAGACTGCGGGCTTGTGACCAACTTGATTGTTTAGCTAACCTGACTAGCAAAGGATGTTCGAGGAACGACCGTACGTGAGCAAGAATTTAGGTAAATTCTATATAATATAAGAACAACAACGAAAAGGCAAGCGCACTGTGGACAACATTAGATGCAGTGATAGCCAAGCTTTCCTGCTAAAATGGATCAATTGAATAATACTGTCAAAAGTAAACACCACT
Source organism: Paragonimus skrjabini miyazakii (assembly GCA_014338405.1). Taxonomy (NCBI): domain Eukaryota; kingdom Metazoa; phylum Platyhelminthes; class Trematoda; order Plagiorchiida; family Troglotrematidae; genus Paragonimus; species Paragonimus skrjabini miyazakii. The sequence continues at coordinate 58,710 of JTDE01002236.1, read as the reverse complement.
CACATTTTATCTCAGCCTTCAAGTTCATATACTCCTTTCGGCTGACTCACCTCAAAATAACGCAGTAGATTCAAGTTTTGCTTTTATTGGAGCACATTACTTTTGTATATTCATTTCATGAGTAAAATTCGCACTCTGATCTCAGGATTTTAAGACCTTCATTGATAACATAGTTGCGTAAAGCGTCGATGAATCATGAATGGAGGGCCTACTAGCTACGAACGGATGTTTCCTTATCATTCTCGACATTTTTGTCTCTGTATCCTAAAAACGTGTGTAACCAGCTCTAGGTTATTCATGAATGCAGAACTTAAGTCGGCGAATTAGTCAAGCAACAGCACCAGGGTTGGGGGTAGACCAAAAAGCAACAAGAGCTAACATGGAACAAAAACATATGACTATGGTATTACCGTGCTCCTGGGGCTGATTAGCTAAAACACGTATTCAAAGTGTCGCGTTTTGGTGCCTGCATCCAGTGTGCAAACATATATGTGTGATTGTCTGCATCCGATAACCATGTCTGACTCTATGCGGTAGTAATACCAGCTAGACTGGCGGTAGAGCAACTCAAGGGATCAGGTTATGAGCATCAGGGTTAGGGCCAGACAGAAGGTAGTTGGTGGCCTCTGCAGCCACTGAACAACCACGAGATAAAAGTGATGAGAACCTGACAAGTGATTGTTGCCGCCAGAGAGAGACGTTGGCGTTTATGTTCTAAACAGTGAAAGGTAGACCAAAATGCAAGGGTAAAATGCTAATTCTTGTGGTTAGCCATGCTTTTTTCACTTTAACGTGTGGTCAAGTTTTTGTAGTGGTAACGGCGTCGTCACTTAACCGTCAAACGTTCTGTAAAACATTTTATATCAGATTCCCTGATAATACGATGAGTCAATGCCCCTAAAGTGTGAATTTCTGAATCTGAACCATCGAATGTGAACGGCGAGGTTTAGTGAGTGTTTGTGGGTGGAGCGATAGCGGTAGCATCATTAGTTAAACACGAGGTCCAGTATGCATGTATGAGTCCGCCAGTCACAAAGTAAGCTCCAAGGTACACAAAATAATTTTTACCTTGAACGTAAATCGTGGCGATACAAAAGTGAGTTTCATCAATAATCCGTGAATCCCCGCTATCCAATCTGACACTTGTAAGCCAACAAAAAAAATAAAACATACGTTGTTGAATCAGTTAAATTTGTCAACTGGCTTGTCTGTAGTAAATCACTCATGATCGTGAATTATAAGATCTTGCAACGCTTCAAAAGTGCATAGTATCTTTGACTCAGTACAGCAGTAACATTTTAATCTCTGTACATAGTACTACTGTTTTCAAAAAAAGTACTATACAAATTAAAATCGTCTGTTTATTTCTTATCGGTCCATTCAATACGTGGCAGATTACAATCAGCGATCGTTAGAACTAGAACAACATTTATTGTGTAATCAAATGAGAAAAAAATCAGACACTCTTGTAGAACATCGGTAAACGGTAGCCTTAGGATGTTTCTTTGCAAATTAACATTTTACAGCCGCGTACAGCATGCACAATTATTAACAAATCAATTAGCTTCATCAGAAATCTTCTCTGAAGTAGGGAACTCCAGTGAAAACAATAAACCATTTATTTAGAAGCAACCTTGGATCGGAAAGTGTTTCCTTTGATCTATGGAAGCAGTAACCGAAGTTTTATTGTTCACATTCGCATACATACCCATAGTGATAGCTAAGTCACCTGGTCAGTAGGGTCACAATCAATTTTCTGTCTATATTCACACATTTTGCCAAGTTCCGAATAAACATCCGCTTCTGATTCTTTCAACTATTTTTTTTTTCATTTTTCGTTACTAATAGTAGCCATTGGCGGCTTAACCTACGAAATCTATGGACACGAACAATATATACATAGAATATGTGTAGATATATACGTAGATATGCATGTTTAGATGTGACCAATAGTAGTCGAACGAATTTGTGATCGAAGTGAATGGAAACAAGCATAAAGGTTTCTACATAACGTGTTCTCCTCCCTAGTCTATTTTTCTTGGATTTACATAAGAATCATCAATGATATGGCAAAAGCCAAATTTAGTGACGTATGTGCGCTGGCTTCCTGGTGATTTCGGTCTTCACGACGATCTACTCAGCAAAGAGATACTGCTCATGGTGAACATGCAACCGTACTATAAATTGTAACGGTCTATTCTCATTGACCTGGTGGGCGCTGAACCGTAAGCATGCACTGGTTTTCTCGTATTAGTAGGTCATAAAGGTCCCTAAGCAAATCACCCAAAAATGATAAATGATTATGCCTAGGTTGGATGAATTAAATATTTGCCCACCTTTCAGTTTCACTTGCTTATGTACATAATTTTCTCGCCAGACTACTGTTAATCTCGAGGGAACATATGCAACCTCCTGAAAAACGTAACTTCTGAATTTTTTTCCCGCTAATCGACCTGAGAAGTTTTGATAGACAAATCATACTCCATACGCCCTCCTGTCTTAATTATATTTACAACAGAGCATGTGGGTGTACCAACCAGTTGACCATCTATAATGTTAGTATACAAGTGTCTTTTGTTTTAAATAGTGTGATGAGCAAATTTGGTGCATTTAACTCCAACCGTGTGCTACGGTTCACATGTGTATATACAAGCAACTGCGCAGAAACTCATAAAAGCGGGCGTTAAATAAACAAATGAATTATACTAATATCGGAACTTGATGTTTAGAGATACTTGTAGGCTCGGGTTTTGAGGAAAAAATTCCATGAACTTCGGCATTCTCTCTCACTGCTGTATAAACAAACGACTTGAAAATTACTTGGATTCAACTACAAACACTGGCATTTGTTTTAGAACGCTGCATTACAGAAGAATCTCCGACAAACTTATGTTTCGAGGACTTAAGCAATCCGATATGTGTTGCTCATCGAGTTAACCGTTTTACTGGGCATCATTTATCACATTAACGCTTCACTGTTGGTATATCCATCTATGACAATAAACAGTGAAACGGTATGTTCTATTCTTCTTGGTGCCTGGTCATTGTGTTTTCAATAAAGCGCCAAAGAACAGAATTATTCGTCCGTGTGTGAAAACTTGCGACCAATCCACATGCCGGACTTGCTCATATGGCGGTCGATTACCTCGGAAACCATACTTTCCCTTAGAAGAATTGTTTCAAGAGATTTCAACGAAACTCAAATCCGAACAAAAAGAAGGAGACTATTGTAGGTGAGTTAGCTAGTAATCATTCTGATAGAGATAGAACGTTTTGTTTTGATTATCCCAAAGTCAGTATATTTTCAGGTTTTAGTTATATAATCTACTGATGTAGTCAGGGATAGGTGATGAAATGAATTGAAGAATTTTCAGCAACGGTAAACATGGTTGTGTCATATTCAGATGAAGTTGAGGGGAACAACCTTCAACAAAATTATTCTACACTGTTGTGTTTGTGGTGGAATCCAACTTAATCAATATCCATGTGCAAATAAGAGTAGCTAGTAAACAGTCAAAGGTTGGTCAATATAAACTGAACACCGATCAGCTTTTCTAGCAGTTTTTACATTTAGATAGGTTTTCGTTAGTATGCCTTCCTGAAAAGTGGCCAGCTCAAAATGTCCATCTGATTGTAACAGGTATCATCAAATGTAAGTTACTAATAAAAACAATGATGAACATAGCTTATCTTTTTCGATCAACCGTCGGATTGACTAAAAGAGCACTAAATATAAAAACAATAATGCGGTTGGGATGAGAAGTAGATCCGAAAGATTAACAGACTTGCCGTTCCAAATTTTTGGTTTTGTTGGGTTCACATTAACAGAACATTCGGTTTCGCACAAACCTATTAAGGGAGAAGAGGGTGAGGTAGTGCAATTGGATATGAAAAGCTTTCGTGATTAACAATGCTTTAATCATCTTTTATCAAGTTTTTATTACATAACAGACGTACTGGTTGACTCCTTGCATTCCGTTAGAAGAAAAAAGATGCTTTCCAAGTAGTCTATTTGAAGTTTAGAATTACTGAAGAGATGGCGACAACCTAAGCCCGGAAGAAATTCAGTTACATATTTAACCCCTTAGTGTAAAATCAAATTCATAAGTTGTGACATCGATTTTGGGGTCCGTCAACAATTGGAATTTCTACATTCTTCCGGTTGACAAGTTTTCTAGCTCATTCAGACAACTTTTTCACATTTATGTGTGATTAATAGCCATATGATTAGATACCAGAAATAAAGTTTCGTTGTTAATTTTCTCTCCCATCTACTCCACTGGTTTCTTCTTATCAACTAAGAATAAAAATTACGAATTCGGTACTTTTGTATAAAGAACAAAGTATATTTCAGCTTTTTATGTCTAGCAAATTATTCAAATTTATCCATGAATGTGGTTAACTACTGCGATTTCATTCAAAGTGTAATGACAGCAAATAATTGGTAGAATGAACAGTGATTACCGGATGGCATCTATTCTTTTTTTCTGGCTTGTTAGTGCCTCCTCACCTCAAAACAAAGCTCTTCAGCGTTTTCACAGCTGAATAAAGCCAATAATTATAGTGAAAACAACCCTCTAGCCCGGTATGGCGAGGTTTTCAGTCATCAGGTCACCAATTTAAGTGGTCTCGGTTTATGCTTCTTTTGTTTTTCCGCCCCTGTTAGCCTGAAAAATGCTCAAAGAACATTTACACAATTGTTTACACAATTTTCTTACCTGATTTAATGACAGTTAAAAATTATATAAATATCTCAGCTCGATACTCTGTTATTCTCTGAATATGTCTTGGAAACAATGCACTTTAGTGACAATGCTTAAAGCATATGGCCTTTATATTATGACTGTTCGAAAAATCCTGTTTGAATTCACCTTACAAATCTTCAAACAATGGAATTCATCTAAGCAGTTCAAACTAAGAAACCTCTATGAACGGGACAGTTGACAAAACGTATCCAAAAACTCAACAACGCTCATACTGAGAAACAGCTCACGAATACACATGAACTATGAAGATGCACTTTCTTTATGTAGGCAAACCTCTTCTCATTTCTCAGTAACGTTAACAATAGCAGCATCTGTATGTTGCTCAGATGCATGGAATAACCAGATCCTAGGTGCCATCGTTCGTGAATACTTCACCTGCAGAAATTGAGGCTCCAATTTTCCTCTTTACCATCTCAACGACGTTGCTCCAATAATGTGACATTTCAATGCACTCCTTTGTCCGATTAAACTGAGGATTTTGCATTCAGGGATTATAAGTTGGGTTTAGCCGAACAGTTCTGTTATACGAACAACTATCCGTTTATTCATTACAGCTCATCAGCAGAACATATCTTCTTCCAGACAGGAACTGGCACCACGATCAACTTGTTTTTTAACAGAAGCGTACTAACCATATCAGTAACCTCATATTCAGCGTGATCAGATAATTATATTCGAACCCTCAACCGCAGCCTCGTGTTTAACTTATCCAAACACTTTGAAGGGATAATAAACAGGATGGCTCGTTTCAGTAGAATCGATCGCTTCGTGATCAGGACTTCTCAGTTAGGTTGAAGTTACCGTCTTCATCGAGCCAGCTGAGCATAATTTAAACTACTGATAAAAGTTCGGGGAGTGAGATTAATTCAAAGTGAACACATTTCACACTTAACTGCAGTCAGTGTACTGATGTAAAATTTTTGGTCAACCCATTTCGAAAGAAAGCCGTTAATAAAGGTTTTATACCTTTGTCCGGACCAAACTTTACACTCCGGTCCTCGTGTTTGTGGGGAAAGCCTGCTAACCGCAAAGAAATGTTCAAAATATTGGCTACAGTCTTTTGTAGACTTTCAATTGAATAACCTCTGCTGTCTGCCCACTTTGGACCCCGAAAGTTTAACCGACAATTCGCTTTTAGCTTAACTTTAGCATAGACCAGAAGTGAAAACATGATTGACCAATTACGAAACGCGTAATGAAACAACTGTAATGAACTAACTTGTATAAGTTCAAATTTTACCAGCGTGACGTATGATAATCTGCGGTGTGCTTGGTGAATATTTGTGCACCGCTGACCTAGTTTTAAGTGGACAATGAAAACAGGCGTATGAACAGTGCTAAACTGTCTTGGAAGTTCTAACTGCGGGGTTATCGATCGGAGTTAACAGACAGCAACCGTCTCTTCTCGAGGCGATCGGGAAACCTGATCATTATTCACAAGCGAAAATGGCTGAACGTTCACAAATGATAATTCGGTTCTGACTAATGTGAGTTTAGTGGTACAGTGGCCAATACGGTTGCCCCATGAAGGCGTGGCCGGAGTTCTAGTTCTGACCGTGGCAAGGATATTCACTACTGACGAGCTGTAATGAGAGCAAAAATTGAGTTTAATGCTCCTTTTCGGAAAGGGGACGACTGGAAAATCTATGGGAATGCGACCGTTGCGATCAGTTATAAGTGATGTTTAATCTACCTGGAAACCAAAATCCCCTGCTACCCATCAGAAATCTAAACTTAGATGTCCACAGAAGCGAGATACTAGAAAGAGACTTGTTGAATACAGTCAATCAAAATTTCACTCAAACATCCAAGGTCAGGCGAAGCAGCACCAAGGTGACACATAGATTAGTTAATCATCTATATATCATCATGATTCCGATTGATGAGACGTTGTCCAACTTTAGCCTGTTGACAGTATGTACGATTCACTGAAGTTATGTACATTCAGGATGTAAACCACTGTCGCTAACGCATGAATTTAACGTGGATCACTGCCGGTGATAAAAGAGAGTCGCTGAATTTTTAAATCGTTTTTTTCTCTCAAATATTCTTTAATAAATTCAGATGGCACATGCTCTTTCACTTAGAAATCATAATATTGTTGCCATATTTTCAAAACCATTTTTTAATTAAAGCACTTTAGGCGAAAAGTCAGTCAGTGTTTTTGAACTGCGGTCAAGGATTCAAAATGATAAATTGGTGAGTCACTGTTTTATTTCAATAATCTTCTCTTAATTACTCATGTTTATAGTTTATGATCAACCTGTGGTTAGTTCAATTGAAGTGTGTGAAAAACAAAAGTGGGGCTTATTTAGTGGTCCATTTATTTCGTTTCAAATAACCAAATAAACATCTGACGTTTAGTTTTGATGGGATCTGTCATTGTCTTCACCTTATTAGGCACAATCCCAACCAAAGAAGGATGTTCGCATGGTGACCACTAGAGAACTGGTTTGAATCTTGTATAGAAAAAGAACAACTTGGAGGAATTGGGAAAAGGCCAATAAATAACGCCATGGTTTTAACACAACAACAACATAAAGAGCTAAAATTTCCCATAACAACTGTACAGTTAGAAATATCTTTCAGCTTTGTTACTTAATATAAGTATTGATTTTAATGGTGTCTGTTACAACTGCCTGTTCCTCACCATCATCATCATCATCATAGACAGCAATACATCAGTGGTTCAAACTGATGCTTAACTGACACACAACCATGAAGTAGAAAAAGCAAACCCCGTATGGAAAGAGGAAAGAAAAAAGGGGAAGGGGAGGGGACCTAACCACTAAAAAATAGGTACGTCCACATTCAAACATACAGCACTAGGGCGCCTACATCTTGCAAACAAACAACCGAGTTGTACGTGAAAGTAAGGCGTCATTAGCAAGACAGCCTCCTCACGGCGTTCACTGCCCCGCGTCATTAAGTGCACTCACTTCACGGGCAACTCGGACAAACAACGACAACATTCAAGCCACTGAGCTCGGTTAACCGCCATCTCACCTAAAGTTTCAAGCCACCGAATCTGTGAGTCGCCAGGGCTCCAGCCCGGAAGACGAACCCGATCTACAGTAGCCAACCTCTTCGTGAACGATTTCATTTGTCTACGCAAGGTCATCATCTGTCCATCTCGCACCTTGCGCCAATCGACCGCAGCGTCGGCAAACAGTGCTCGGTGTGGCAGACGACTAGCTGGCATCCTTAGTACATGACCTAACCATCTAAGTCTGTGGAAATGTAATGACTGAATAAAAGAACTCCTTTGACAATCAGTGTCAAACACCCGCTTCCTAACCTCCTCGTTGCTCACTCGTTGGTGCCACCCGTTACGAGCGACTGAACGCAGGCATCGGTGGTCAAACAGCTGAAGATGGTTCATGTCTTTCACCCTGAAAGGCCATGCTTCGCTGCTGTAAAGTAATACAGTCCTCAATGTTGTTCGAGATACGCGACCTTTACGTTTCAGAGACATACCTCTCTGTTGCCATAAATGCCTCAAATTAGTAAACACCGTCCTAGCCTTGGAGATACGCACCTCTATTTCATTGCCTACACCTCCGCCGCCGCCGCTGATGCAGCTACCCAGGTATACAAACCGACCAACAACCTCCATGACTTCATTGTCTAACATTACATTTACGTAATCACAACAATCTTGCAGAAGCACTTTGCATTTTGGGGCTGCAAAGCGTATTCCGAAGTACTTAGCAGAACGTAAAATTGCATTCAGCGTTGCTTGTGCTGTTTGGAAGTTCTTATTGCTTAAACAACTGATAGTTGCTATATCCTATTCTGTTTTATTAATACAAATGAGAATGGAAATTTTTAAAGCTGTTTTAATCTTCTGTGGCAATACCGCGATTAAGTAGGAACCAAGGTAACTCAAGTTATTTTTAACTGGGTCTAGAACCACTGACAAGGTCGTCCCAAGAAGGAAGTTGACTTCGTGTTTCAGTTTGAATTATTCAACCTATCCCACGTAACCAGACCTGAAATAATCGTTCCACGACAGCCTGTCTCAGTATTTTAGAAGAACAAATGATTTTTCAAGTTATTCATATAATCCTAATCGGTAACATTCCCCTAAATTACTGTCGGTTCGCTTGCCTCCTCATCTAACTCACTCACCACAGACTTATCGAATCCCCATCACTCTGAAGAACAGGATTCAAAAGTTGCTTAACAGGTGTATTTTTTGCGTTGCAAACAGGGGTTCTTCCACCAAAGAAATGAAGAGAAACTTAGGCTTGTCAGTCAAAGTAACCCGAATTCACATGCAATTGCATCACATCTAACACAGCCTGGCTCGGCCGTGCATTCCCTTCTTGGGACTTAGGTTAAAAATGAAGAAGTTGTTGGGCACTTGGATCAAGGATCCCCTATTGTTAAGATGTTGTTTAGATGTTCCCATGAAGCTGGAAACCAAAATGACTTGTTGTACCCTTCTGAAATTAAGTGAACTTGTTGTTATAGTCTTGTGTAAAGTCCTTCCTCTCCACTAGTTATTTTCCTTGAACATATGTGAACTCTGGGCTTTTCAGACCGGCTGATCTACGTGTCTGATCACTTTGTTCGTCTTCGATGTTTCTGATGTTCGCCACAGGAAAAGTTCTACCTTCCAACGGATTAGCTGATCCATGTACATGTTAAAACATGTGATCTGCAAACACATGATCACAGTGACTACCATCTAAACGGTGGAAAGCAGCTTTGATTGTGATGAACTGAACAAACACACAGGAGAATCGATTCGTGAATATGTGTCACAATCGCATTCTAATAAACCATGGTAGTCCAGATGTTTATCTACTATATCACAGGGTCGTGGTCAATGGAGTTTCAAGAGGGTATGTAGATCAACTCCTCTTCAGATGACTCATTGTCTTTTCTTAGTCCGTGGAAAATAGAGGTGCAAAAGACAAGAGAGATTGTTGGCTTCTGCCAATCTCAGATAGATGGAAGTAGTGCAGATGTTTGAGGTGTCATGCTTTTCGAAACAAAAACCTAGGCCTACTATCTGGATTTTCTGGGTTGCAAGTTGGTAGAATCTCCCTTCATGCTACCAATGATGACCACACGTTCAGTCCGACCATCGACTTAAGCAGCCGGGTAATTGCTGTCTCCAAAGCACAATATTTTTGATAGGTCTAACCACCACGGGAGTTTTCTGTCCAACACATAAGCGTGTAGATGATACCCTATGTGAGTGACCACCTACCAGATGAGACAACCAGAGCCTACCACACTTGGCAAAAAGTTATTATGTGTTACGTTTCAAACCTACTATCTTGAACAAGGTCGATATTTTCCTTTAGATCCTATCTGTCTCATCCTTTGATCACAAATGAGTGGTATGACCAAAAACGCTACACAGTTCCTTAATTATAGCTAAGTTTATCATGGTTCTTCCACCAGTCTTCCACATCAGTCAAATCATGCAGCCTGAACAGTTCTGGCTAGTTTCCGTAGTTCACAAAAATGGCAACTGTTTAAATATAGACAACATATTTTGAACATTACACATCGGCTCCACTACAAAACTTTTTGTAGTTCCATGGCTTATACGGTAACACTGACAGTTGTTATGCGCAGACAATGTGCCCCTGCGTTTATATTTGATTTAGTAACTGATATCTAATTGCATAACTTATGTGATATGTTATGCAACGTTTTAATGAAACAACTTTGAGTAGAGCCATTAAAAATTAATACACAGAATTTATGACCAGAATGATTTCGCTGGAAACTGTTCAGTACATTTTCCAAAACCGAATATCGCAAAAGGAAGGTCATGTGTTAACGGCTGAGATGATGATTAAAAAGACAATGGCACTGTCAGCCGAGCAGCCGTGATCACTGTAACTGTGACAAAGTAAAACTTACAACCAAAAATTTCTAGACCCAGATATTGTACGATCTTTCACACAGACATTGAACAACGCGTAAGGATAAACTATCCCAAATATTCAAAACGAGATTGGATCACAATGTCACGGTATTACTGAACAAATTGTCGAAGTGAATAATCAGACGATCTCAACAGTTTCGATCGACAGGTCGTTTCCGGGAAATGGATTACAATGTGATGCCGAACAAGCTAAAGATGAACCATAATAGCATAATATGACATTCATTTACAACTTTCCTTCCGAGCAGTCAGCGGGTTTAAAAACAACGGGGACGAACCGAGCTCCAAAACAGATGATGCAAGTACCACTCAAGTAAAGCACAATAACTGGCAAATAACGCGCTAAAACAAAGTTATCTGTGTTATGGTCCAACTAGTGGTCAGAAACAGAGGAGGTAGAATATACAAGGGTAAGCACTTGGGAGGAACAAGGTTGGGTCGGATTTTCACATAAGTTAACTTCAAAAGTCGATATACCGGGCCAAAAATTCCGAACCCGACCAAAGTATACTCGTAGGAAGACTGTTTCACTTAGTCCTAGTTCCCAACCTGATCAGCTGCTAGTTTGACACACCTAAAACCCAAAGTACATCAGGCTTAAAACACGACACCCAACCCAAAGAACTATGGTGCAGTGAAAACCGTTCTCCATGACTCCCACCGTTTGCGTTCCTCTAGTGTCCGATGTTGAAGAGCAAGTTTAGGCACAAGCCGTTCTCCACGACTCACACCTTGCACCCTCACTGCGGACTAGGTGCCGATTGCACTCATCCTGCCTACGTCACTCTTTTCTCTGGAGGGCACAGTCACTTGGTATTTCTTTCAGCAGACTGAATTTCGCCCAATTTTAAGTGACCTTTATTAAACGTGGAACCATTCTATCGGTGTTTTGTAAGAACCTGATACGAACCGATGCTGCACAATCAAGCTACAGTATTCAGAATCTTAGGCTAGCTCGAAAAACCGAGCGCCTAAGACATGCGACCTCGTCCACTGTAATTAGCTTCACTGCGCCGATGGTTGCTTTTATCTCCACCCCGGTGGGTTTATTTACGGTAACGAACGTTTTATGCCAAGTCATGGTCGGTTGTGTCAGAAATGCAGGACCTGACAACCAGACTTCTATATTTCCGTGGTTGCGTACCCTACGAGAATCGCTCTCTGCTGGACTGTCTTTCGACTTCACATGTCGCCATCAATCGGGGGTTATCGAATTGTGTACGGTAATTATTCGATTTGCAACGAACGTACTAAACCAAATAAAGACAGCGGAAATAGACTTTTTAAAAACCGTCATAGATTCCGTCCAAAAATATACACGTTTTAACACTGACTCCAAATTATTAGTCAAAGTACATAAACACAAGCTGCCAGAACAGCAGCAACCAATTCCAGTCAAGGAATTGAAATGGCTTCCAGTAGAACCTCCCTGGATTTGGGAAACAACAGTGATTAACCCTGTTCCCCGTTTGTCGTGCAGAAGCACACATAAGTCAGGGCACCGTAACCAACTTCCAATGCACCACAAAAGATATGCCATTCCGTGTCATCTAGATCGACAGTCTTACCTCATCAAAAACAATAAGGAACATGTAGATCGCTTAGATTGCGCAGGTTACTGTACCAATCTTCCCACTTACGTTGGTTACCAGCAGTAACGGGTTCGTCCCAACTTAAACCTTCTTGACAAAATGCTTGCACTAAACTTTTCCCTGGCACTAATCATAACGAGACAAAACCTAAGGGATCGTATAAAGTATACAGACATAATAACATAGGTTTTATGGTGACTGGCTTACTTGATAGGAGGGGACTGAGCACAAAACAGTCAGTTTCTGCATCCCGCTGAACGCCCGGGATAAGTCCAAGCGGTAAGGGTTCAGCCGGAATTTCACAGAAAGGATGGGCGCGCTCTAAGGTGAAGATGGTGTTCAACATTTCTTTGCCGTTCGAGACCCACGACCACCACCAAAAACCTCCTTTCAGAAGCAGACCAAAAACTTGCTTCACGGACCGCTCGGCGACATCAACACCTCGCATTGACACGCGGCAATCGTCGACGTAAAAATTACCCCTCACCGTTCTTTTTATCGCGTCGTCAAGGAAATATTCATAATCGTCGAATTTTTGTTATAGAGCGAATTTGGCCCAAAACGGAGAGGATTTAGCTCCGAATGGATGCGCGGTCATTTGATACTTCGAAGAGTGCAAGTCCAAATTGTCATCCGCCCACCAAAGGAAGCGGGGCGTTCTGCGATTCTTCCCCAGTATTTTCACTTGCATGAATATTTCCTCATCTTCTGTTGCAACGGTAATAGGTTCTACATGAAACCCATGTAACACGCCTACCAGCTTAGCAGTCCTAAACTGCCTTTGATAAAGTCTATTATTCAGTGAGTTATCCTGAAACTTGGCCGCATAGTCAAAGACAACTCGTTATTTGCCCGACTTTCTTGGGTTCACCACGGAATGACGTAGTAAATAGCACCGTCTGGGGTAACTTGGCTCAAGCCGGTATTCAGGAACCTCTTTCACTTAACCTATGTCAAGCTGATTGTTAATAACCGCGTTATATTTCGAACGTACGTTTTCGTTCCGTAGAAGTCTTTTGCGCAGGTATGATAATCTTCTTGTCACCAATGCATAAACACTGCACCAAAAAACCTTCTCATTTCGCCGCCGAGGAAGAACCTGCTAGTGTATGTCGACTTGTTTCAGTGAATAACACACTCGATAGGGCTGCGATAACTTTCCGCTAACCAGACTGTTCGGATATCATGGTATCGTTAATCTCTTCATTAGACGACTTGTCAGCAGGCCGCTAAGAACCCAATCAAGTAACTAGCTGACTGCGTAGTGTTGCTCACGTTTTTCAAGTTTCTGATCCACCACCCGGAAAACCTCTGATCCGTCACAGCCGAGAAGGAAGGTCACTTCTGCATGGTGAATCTTATCGAACGGAATATCCTTCAACTACGACCATCTTTGGGGTCCCTCTTTTATCGACAGGACAAGTCGTATGGATAGATCGGTCACTGGGTTAGCATTGTTTATTTCAACTGTCTTTCGTTCAGTCAAGGAAACAATTTTCAGGCGGATTTTCTTGCAATGGTAGCAGTTAACCAGTCCATAGTTGTGACTGACAGGGTGGATCGAATGCCTGAGACCCCGATACGCTCGAGTAGGCCCTCTTTCATTAGCGTGGTGTCTGAGCCAGGATCTAAGGAAGCACGAGCCACGGGCTGTATACGCATCAGGCCTAATAGTCTATGATGACGCCCACCACAGCCGTACACGCCACAGTGTGACTTAACCCTGCAATCTAAGACTCGATTATATAACTTGAGGCGAACAAATCAGCATCTAAGTCGTCACAGGTTGTTCCATCTCATGGGTATACTCATGGCCATAAAAGAATCACATACCTTGAATGTGTGTTTTTGAGACCACAAAGTACAACTAACACGAGGGCCGTTGCCCGATCTTGGCCAACGGAAAGGCTGAATAACCCAAAGGGTTCTCCTTTCCTATCATGCCGACCGCTTTCAGATGAATGCGCTGTCCTCAAGTCTTTCCGTTCACTTTGGTCGACTACTTGATCATACTTGTTGCGCGTAATTCTCATAGAGCGCGAAATAAAGTCGGACAGTTTATTAAAAGCCGGTTCTCGTACCATACCAAAATATGATCCCCAGCTTCCGCCCACTTAGGCTGTAAGCGCACTTTAATGTTGTCACCGAGTTGAGATCAGCCATATAGTTGGTCTGACTCAGTACAACTGAGCAGTTCTGCATTTGTATGGACAGTTACGGTAAAGCTTGGACGCTGCTGCTTGTGGACAATAACACATCTATTATAGATCTAGTGACAAAATAGGGGTGTCTGTGATGTTCTTTTAGCAACTATCGAGTTCTGCGATAACCAGCGCTGGGTTCTGGTATGAGGCATTCATCTATCTACTCCCTAGCTCGAATCACGCACTAATATATCGGGTAAGAGAGCCTCCGCTTGTCATCCGACAACTTAGATTCCACCTGGCTCTCAAACTGTTGCACAAATTTCTAATACGTCATAGAGTTTTCATTACAAAGGCCAAGTTCAACCTTTGCTAGTGACGACAGCAAGAATAATTTGCACACAGAACAGTCCTGCAGAGGAGTTAAACTTGACCACGTCTGTGCTACAATCTAATGGTTATTCATAAAGATTTATAGAATGACGTAGTAGACCGAAACCATCGTCCGAATAGGTTGTCACCGTGAGAAAAAAACAAGGGTTATATGGAATTTCCTTTTAAAGTTGATTGCATTATATATGAAACAACGCGATGACGGATAAATTCGATTCAGCGAACATCTAACGCAGCCGAACCTTGAGTATTAGCTTGGACACAAAATCCGCCTGTGCTTTCCTTCGAAGGAGACCAACCTGTCTGTGCCACTTCAAATTGTGACCAACACTTAACATGTAACTGCAAAAAAGTTACGTCGACAGAACCGATAGGTACCTGATCTCCAGGGAGAAGGGAAATTTTCCCAACTGAATGCAAAACTGCGTATTACCGAAGAAAGGCATGCAGGCAACCAGTGTCCGTAGTCGCAAGACATGTCCTGATCACTTGTCACTTTATCGACCTAGCTTGTGCATTCAGAATTCTATTGCGCCATTTCAATCCAAGACTCATGTGGTTTGCTGAGATGGTCTTGATCAATCGTCTGAAGCCGGTCTTGTATATTCAGAAACAAGTGCTCTGCCCTGCACATAGTGACCCTTCCTAACCCATCGACTGATTAGCTATCCCATCCCTGTAACTGTTTGCTATAAAGCCTGTTTTATGTTATCGTAAATGTGGTACTGACGAGTCAATACGAAGTGCCCATTCTATCAGTTTTAGTGCTTTAATTGCTTCGTGCAAACTTTTGAAGGCAGTCAACTGTTTTAACTTCGTTTCACATCAAAAGTAGAAGCAACTATTGGTTTAATGCAGCTGGAAAGTCGCACGACTTTTGGTTGAGAAGAAACTGTGAATGCACCGTTTCCCATTATTGACTTATTAACTAGTTTCATATCCAATGATAAATTACAATGTTCACATTCAAAATATGTATGTTACTCTTGTACAGCGAGTCCCCCAAAGATTACAGCTAGTATCGTGTGGACAGTATGGTGCTGTCAGTTCGATAAGTTGACTATTGTCTTGGATTTTAGTCTTCGAAATACAGCAGATGTGGATTTCTAATGAGTCTAAGGTTCGGGCAAGGGTGGCCTGTGACCAATCAGTTTCAGTGTGCGAACCTTGAAATCACGTAGAGTGACTTGCATTGTCAATCTAGGCAAAGGAGTAAAGAAACTGGAGGATGCATGGTAAATGAAGGGACCTACCGGGACAATGTTGTTATCATTAGTTATATGTGTTGTGACACCTGTGCAGTAGTTACCAAACACAGCAGTCGGAAGGGACCTATGATCTAGAATGAAGATATCAATAAGGAAACGGTCAGCGGTAACGTTTGCGCTTATCCACCGCACGCTGTATGCAACAGATAGGATCATTCGGTTTGAGCTGCTAGACTGCTAAAAACAACATGAAATTGTTGAGATTGTGTATATCCATGGTCTTATGTGGAGTGAAATACTAGTAGGAATCCCAGACTACACCAGAATAGGGGCTGGAGTTCTCAGATAAGGCATATGCCTCAAGGACCTGTACTACAAAGCAGTTGGTGAACGACAACATACTAAAACCACCACAGACTAGTCCAGAATACTGAGTGGTCTATTTCCAACCGTCAGAAAAGTATACATCAATTTAACACTGTTGCGCGAGAGGCTAACAAGTTAAATATCTTTTTCTATTAAACAGAAATGGCGACGCAGAGGGCAAAGTTTGCCAGCACTGAGGCTCGGGGAGGAGAACTGCTTGCAAATCCTTATGAATTTTGAACACCTTTTTCACGAGGTAAATTGTGTTTGTATCTCAAACGTGTCAAAAATAATTTCTTTCTAACTTTCTAACTTAAGCTAACCGGTGAACATTCTGGTGTGGCTTTTTTTGCTTTATCATTTTACTACGTTTTCCACATCAGTCAAACACTTTTCGTGATAATAAGTGAAAACCATTCCGTGAAAAAACTGTTACATAACCTATCATTATGCGTTTACGTATGACGCATCGCATTGTACATTATAAGTCTGACAATTGTCAATACCTGACTAGTTAATAGGGGAGATCGTAAAAACGATTGTCTTCTCATCATTGTTTTAACTTTGTGTTAACTGACTTACAGGATACCAATTGTTCCACTACTGCACTAGCGTTCATAAATCATACGAAATCATTACGCGTTTAGAGATATAAATGAGGATCGACATATTGTGATTCCACATCTACAGTCAAGGAGTTTGAATGTAGTTTGGATGTTGGGAGATTATCCACCGAATTACACAGTTATCTAAATTTAGTTCCCGTTCATCGGTGCCGAAATGCTGCAGTCGTGCTGTTTGGTACCAAGCTTGGGCTAATGAGTTCACCAAGTAGGTGGACTGATAAGGACACTGCTATTAGGTGTCTGGTTCTAATTGCCACCATTAATCATTCAGATACCTCAAATGAATAATGTTTATAAAAGTCGGCCAGCTTTGTCCGTCATACATGATGGCATGACAATCGTTATCGGGGTTATGAGTCATCAATGACGCCAATATAACTTACCGGGTTTACACCAGTCACCCGAAACGACCGTGAAATTTTGTAAACTTATCAATTTTGGCACCAGCTTCTGTATCCTGCTAAATGTATAATGTTGTCATGATATGTGTGTACTAATGTTTCAGTGGATCGATCGGTGCAAGGTTTAAAACTCGATTACTGAAGTTAAAAATGTGGCGATGGGCTTAAAGAGGAGAGGCATTGCTCAAAAATGATTGTTCGAGACTTGAGTGGAATAGAAAGTACGGTAGGCTCGAGTTTTACAATTCTTAGTGCTCGTTAGCATCTCCTTCACCACTAGGATTTTAACTCCAGTGCACGTTCTCCTGCGGCACTTATGTTGACCAATGGGCCCCATATTAGGCACAACTAAATTATCTTAACACCCACGTGTGAATATTATTTGGGTTGTCCGATCACGTAACCAAGTAAATTCATTTGATGGCTCCAGGGTAAAGGTCTGTTTGTCAAAATAAAAAACAGACTTTATCACACCTGATGTGTAAGATGTTGATTGGCGATGCGTTGCCATCGAGTTGGCTGATAGAAAGTGAACAGCGCTAACACTTTGTAACAAGTTTTGCGTCTAGATAGAAGTTCAAATCTCACTTGCGACACCGGTATGCACAGCTGATGAGTTCGAACAAAAATGAATCGAGTAATCTTAATCTTGTTCGTCTAACACTTTGAGTATAACGACCAATACTAGTTGCATCACTGTCATCTTAGCATTGATGTCACGTATGCACAGGACATCGCATGTTCCACTCAAATTTATTCTGACTATTTGGTTTGACTTAACAGCCTAGTTATATAACTGATGCTCATGTGTGAAATCTTCCAGCTACTTTATAACCGACGAGTTTCTGTTTCGTTCTTTGGATTTATTTAGAGATCTGACGTTTTACTTCAAATTGCAATTGCAAATAAGAGTAGAAAAAGGGAACAGCGATTTCTATTTCACAACATCTTCGAGAACCTGTATTCAGACAGAAGAGGTCAAATTGCTTACAACGCTATAGACAAATTGCAGTCAGAAGCAATCAATTTAGGGTAATGAATGGATAAGGAGACATTTGGAAGAGAGTCTACTAGTGGCATTCAGTAGTTTATTCCAGTAGACTCGGGAGAAAAAAAACATAAAATTCGTGTACTTTTAAGCATTCCGGTCAGAAGTTGAGGTTGTTAGATGATCCATATTCCCAGAAGAAGTACTTATCCGTAGATGTTATTCTCTCTTCTCTTTTCTTCTATTCTAACACTTGACTTTAAAGTGTATGTTGTTCACTACTGCTTGAAAATTTATCGTCTCATCTGCATGCCAAAATAAAGTCAGTAAAGTTTATTTTTTTTAATCTACAGATAACTGATCAAAGATGTGCTGTTTTAGCTTTGTCAAAGCAACAGCTCGAAAGTAAAGGCAATGAACACGACATGCTCACATCTCCGAAAGGACAGAACAACAACGGTATCAGGTAACTGTCTGTTTTATAAGTAAATGGTTCCTCTTTATTTCACCTAACAGAAGTACCAGTTCAAAATCCAGGAACGTTTCAATAAATGACCGGAAACAAACAAGTAAGTTTCCAGTATCATGTTCCGTTAAGTTAACTGCAAGTGTGATCGTTTCGACAGTAATACAGCGGTGCGTGTTTATTCATCTGTAAAGGCAACAACTCGATGATACTAGCTTTCGACAAGTTAAGTAGGAGGTCATCTGTAGCATTGCGAAGAAGTTCCCCAGTAGAAGTGGGCGAGCACAGCAGTACAAATACCGGTCCGCAGTGTACCACTGATTTTACCACGTGTAAGTAGACCTGGCTGTTTATGACTGATTAGGCGAAAATCTATTCTAATTCCGGCTTGGCCATTGGAACGGTATAAAACGGAAAATACATTTTCAAATGTTTTTATCATGCAAGCTAGAAAGACTCGGCAGACGCTATTTCTCAAATGTTTACCTTGATACAGATACAACCTAGAGTGATCCGTCTACAAATGTACTTACAGGACAACTTGGTAACCGAACTTACTTGGACAATGATCAGTCGCAGCTGCCTGGTCTTTTGCTGAAGACTACATCATTCAATATTGCTCCGCAGTCACTTTTGAATCTTCCTAATTCTGTTTGTTTAAGTAATGTCTAAGCCAAATTTCCATTATTTCCGGTAGGCTTTGCCAATATACACTGATGAAATGCGAATTACCGATCTGTTGAAAATGAAGGCTTTAAATCTTAAAGTTGAACTCTTGAGAGCGGCAAATTTTAGGCGGACGAATGCGGTCTGCTCAGTGAACACCCACAGTGGTCTCCCCAAATTCGTACGCAAACAGAACCTCCCATTGGATAATGATTTTGCCACGATGGTGGTGACTGGTTTGTGCGTTTTGTCATCTTTCAGAGAAAAAAATTAGGTTGACTTTACTGAAGATGTGTTACCACTGTTTGACTGATGGTTATGATGAAATTGTACACGCTCATACTTGCTTTGAACGGTTTAGTCGGCTTACAAGATATTACGTGTTCTTTCCATAGGCTGGAAATTATTCAAGCTGATAACCTTGCTTGTCCTGACCAACAGACGGAGCATTTCAGGCCTAAAAACTGTTTGAATAACGAGAGAAATTTCAGTAGCGACGAACGGAACAAGAGGATCGGAGCACTTTAACATCAACCAGGCAATGAAAAAAAATACAGATGATGTTTTATTCAAAGTGGTTGAAAAAAGCCCAAAGTTCCATTACTATATTATCGGAACCAGCCAAAGCTGTTTGTTTTACTCTTAACCTTCTTGACACAATGCACTCAGATTCGTCCAACAAGGCATAAATGTCTGTTAGGTTGTTCAGAATGCAGCTTAAAGAGCGAGACCCTCCATGGAACTCAAGCACCAGTTAGTTATAGGTATACTTGTAACCAATCAGGCAACAGCCTAAGGAGAGGGAATGCTGTGACTGTCTTCCAAAAAGGACGACAAAACTGTATGCAGCACGCTAAAATTGCAACGGTTAGCTCTAAAAACCGCATACCCACTCAAACAGACCTTGTCTTTCCTGTCAGCGCCAAACATAAACAAAGGCGGTGTCTAAATAAATTAGTTCACAAAGTTACGATACATCAGTTGTTGTCTTGTTTTTGTCATATTGCACTGCGAAATAATTTTGGCGGTAAGCGGAAACAGCACTAAAAAGTTTAGTTTCCTGAACGATGATTGCTAATGCAACCAGTATAAACGTACTCTGAAAAGACACATGATTATATCTAGTTGGTTCAACCATGGATAAGTTTACTGTACCGAATCTTTGTTACATTTTGTCGAAGAGCTCCGCGGGATTTATTTGTTTTATCTATCCCCACATATTCGAATGAGGCTGTTTAACGTATGATGGTACTTGTTGTAATGTAAGAAGGAGAACCCACCAGCCAAAGTGAATCTAGGAATAATACTTGGGTAATATTCAGTGGTTAAGTGAGTCAGTGTGAGTATACAATATTGTGAGAGGACTTTAATGCCCTCACAGAGCTTCTCCAACTGACCGAGGTACTACCACCTTGAACTATTTGATAATTTTAACCGAAACAATTTGCAAGTAGGTGTTTTTGTGGTAATTTTATGTAGCTCGAGTCTGTAACTATGTGATTATGAAAGTCCAGCTAAATTCCGGGATTAGTTGCATCAGAACTCAAGTAAATAGAGCCGGTATGTCCATCGAATAGGTCATCCTGGACGTTCCACAGGCACATTCGGCCAGTTAAACGCATAACACATCAATCATCTAGTCACCTTTTAAGTTTTCGTTCTTAACTCAACATACTGAACATGATGGAAGTGCGCCATATTCAAACGACTTAATGAAAATCACAACGGTTGAATGAGTTAGTTATCTGCACCAAAGACCACGCGAGCGACGCAAACACCAACAGCAAACAATAAATGTTTTTCTTCACCTTAGTTGAGTAGACTTTCAGCCCGAGTGCGGAGACCAATGTGGAGAACGTCTGAAATTGGGCAATGGACCTCACAAATTGTGTTTTCAGTCCACTAACTGGTGAAGTGAACCTATTCAGATAGATACAACCAACAAATTCGTCAAAACACAAAAACGGAACCTAAATACACCATCAGTTGAACTACCTTTGTAAAACATTTAGACCATGACAGCAGCAATGTGATCGATAATAGGCAACATAGCTTCATTACTGAACACTCATGTTCATCATATATTTATTGATAAATGTATTCGGTATTAAGCAGATTCTGAACAAACTTCACCTGTAACTTGGTCCTTTTTCAGAATTTTGCAGATCATCTGGATAATTTAGAGTGAAGGTACAGAACAACTTATCTCCACTACGTCAGACTTCCGTCACGGTGATTTATTGTCAAATGTAGACATGCATTTACGTTACAGCCAACTCTATAAGTCCAACACCAATTGATATCTGGTCCCTAGTACAGATGCAGAGGAGGTCAGACCCCGGGCGACATAGCTCCTGCGTAGTGAGCTCCCGATAAGAGAGCACCGTTTCAACAGCTCCAGGAACTACGAATAGTCCAGAAACGATTTTCAAACTTCATAAGGAATCCGTAGCTAGTCTGGATTCGTTGGCGTTTAGCACCTAGGTTTACGGGAAACTAGGCGAAGCTGCAGAAAGATGCCCTAAAAGTTACCGTTTTACAGCGAAAGTGTTACTGGATATGTCTCACCATGAAGTTCTGAGCTTCCATGTGTGTCACAAATAATTTAACAGTGACAGGTATACTGAATTTTGTGTATACATAACAGAACCGTACAGTCTGAAGAATACTTGCTTGATTATATCATTGTGTCTCTCTAATCTAATTTTCAGACAAAAATGCGAATTTACGCCATTCTCATCTTGGGCACAAGTTAGTTACACCCATAAACAGTTGTTTTATTTCAAAATTGAACACCACCGACGCTTGACCGCAGATGTTTTATTTTTCATTAATCATACTACTCAAGAGTAGCTGCTACTTACAATCGAAGTTTTCATGTTCCCCATATCAACACGATAGCCAACATGAAACAAAAACTGTGGTGTATTATGATTAATCAAAATTCGCTTTCTTCATCATCCTGGTGTACAATCCGAGCCTGTGTCACTCTGGTTCATCGAAGACGCGAAATCATTTTTATGACTACTTTCTACTTTGAAACTTCAACAGATAATTCATGAGTATGTAAAAATACACTTGATAGTATGGTTGATGTAAGCTGAACAACGGTAAAATAAGTGGCGCCAATCCTGATAAACGGTTTGTCGATCAGGACGACAAATTGTCCATCAGAGAACCATTGACGTTAACAAACGAGCAAACGACAACCTTATCGGAACATCACACAGACAGTTCACTAACCATATGGGTTCAGATTATTGCGACATTATATCATGTCAAATAATGTTATCAGGTCCAATGTTTGTCCTTGACCCAACCAGTTCTGAGTATGTTCATTGGTTGAAATGACCCGCGACTCCCCACTGACGTATTGCCCATTGAAAGGCCTCTTGAGTAGTTCGTGCTTGCCATGCTGACAATCCTCGGATTCGAACTGATGTCCAATTCCGGAAGTATGGTTAATCTTGCACTTTGAAGTATTTTATGAGTAATCTATCCCGACTAATTTTCATTCATTATGAAATCATACTGACCTAAGCGAGTGAAATTACGGTTCATATTTTAGAATACTGCATCGTGATGTTACGTTTTCCCATAAGCGTATTAGTTCGAAATGAGCGACGTAAAGTCAAAATGGGGTGGCCAGACCGTGTGACCCCAAAAGCGGCTCACTGTCTTTCCTAACCAACTTACGATTGACTTGAAGAATACCCCTGTCACTTGTTATGTAAATGAGGTTTGTATTTTCATTGCTGTATCTCACCTCATTGAACTAAACAGATATCTTATGAACAAGGGATGAAGGGCGTTTCAGATATTATCGGGTCTGTTAACATTGTTAACAGACTCAACTCTTTTCTACTAGTCTTTCGCGCAGAATCTCTGAAGTCCTGTTTGTCGTCTATAGGGTTTTCACTATAACGTTATTGTAATACTGGCGAGCAATCAGGGATTGTGGTTAGTAAACAAACTAAGAGTCAATTAAACTCGGTTCCAGATTTAGAATTCCAAAACTGTGTTGACTACTATCATGGTGAGTTCCCCGTGACTCGCCTTTATCCAACGAAAAACAAGACTTGACCAACAGATTTGGTAGCCAAGCCAAACTGGTCCAGCATAAGTTACCGAATACCATCTTTTTCATAAAGTAATCACTATAAAAACATACGTACGTGGAAAACCAGTCCCATCGATCGCCAAAAGTGAAACCAAACAGACCACGAAGGCTCATCCGGAGCGACAGGCAGCATGAGGGAGCTCACAGATACAGGTGCATCGTGTGTAGACTTGGAGAGATTAAGTAACTGTGTGTTCTACCTGCAAAAGACAGCCTGCACCGTGACGCAGAAAGAACTTCGGAAAATGATTGCATGTTCAATCCGATCTGCCGCGTGAAAGAGTTTTGTACTGGAATGCGGTTATCGTTTGAAATTGTCTCAAATACGCTTCACGAGAAGTACCCAGAAGGGGCTGTAGGAAATCATTTAGTTTTATTCACATAATTCTACTGACCCCGATAGATGGATATTATTGTACTGGTCAAAGCATCAGCTTCTCTTAAACAAGAATGCAGGAGATGGAATTTCCTTTCAAGTTAATGATTTGCAATACTGGTCAGTGTTGGCACGCAAGCAACCTGAGTCTAGATGTGACGACCCTGTCAAGAACGAACTGGATAAAAACTATTCTGAATAGGCAGACAGTAGCATGACATCACTAGTATTCACGGAGAAGCGTTTTTAATGCTAGAACTATTTCCTGTGCATTCTGTTGTTTCCTTAGCATGCATTCAATGACCGTCCAAGATGACAAGAATAGACAATTCTTCCAAACACTTATAAACCATGGTTTTCTGTTGAGCTTTGACAAGAGTTTTCCCAGATCGACGAGCACGTGGCTTGTGTAAAACTTTTTGCCACGCCCACGTATCCTTTTGTGTCTGTTTGGCAAAATTGCTTGGGTAAATGATTGTAATAAACAACCTGGTGCAAACACTGTGCAACTCTTTTGAGACATATCAGTCATTATCAGCAGCGAAAGTCTGCAAATTGTTAACAGCTAAAATCATTCAGTCAGTCTTTGTGGTTGTTAAGTATGCGCCTTCTATACGTGTGCTTATGCACGCAAAAGCTTCAGAGGCACTTTATTTGGTGATATTTCTAATGCTACAGAGGGAGTGCCAACTCATATCTTGTGTTTTTGTTCCCGATGTTACTGAGATTTATCACAAGTTTGAAGTATACAAATTGTTATCAAGACTTATTCGGTTGTTCTGGTGCAAGTCTTCCGATACCAGAGTATCAGTGCTCGTCATGAAAGGAATTTACACCTTCGTGAGCAGAAGTTGTAGTCAGTCTTTCCCACTTGGAGCCTATGGCATTATATAAATCTGGGTGTGACCGAGGTGTTCGTAACACAAAACGACGTTCAACCCTGATCTTGCTAACAGACAGTGTCACGCTTTGGTACGCAAATAATCCTTGTTTTTTATGCCTTAATCAGAACTTGTAAGCTTATAAGTCAAACTGACTGTCATCGTTTGTTGTATCCCAGCTTTTACTTTATGGTTGGTTAAATCGACGTCTGTCACCACTTCCGTTATGTATGTTCAAATAAGTACTGAATATTTCGAGTTGAACATCACCCATAATTGATCGCAACTGTCCCATTTCCATAGACTATCCAGTCGGCCCCTTTCGAAAAGAAGCACTAGACTTGAGTTTCACTCTCATTAGAGCTCGTCAGTAGTGAATATCCTTGCTATGGCCGGGAGTAGAACTCCGGCCACGCTTTCAGGAGGCAACCGTGTTTACCACTGCGCCACTGACCTCACATTAGGCACGACCGAATTATCATATGCGAACGCTCAACCACTTTCGCTTGTGAGTAATGATCAGGTTGCCCGATCGTCTCGGTAGATGGCACAGTTACTGTCTGTTAACTCCAAT
Source organism: Paragonimus skrjabini miyazakii (assembly GCA_014338405.1). Lineage (NCBI taxonomy): Eukaryota > Metazoa > Platyhelminthes > Trematoda > Plagiorchiida > Troglotrematidae > Paragonimus > Paragonimus skrjabini miyazakii. The sequence continues at coordinate 33,232 of JTDE01002236.1, read as the reverse complement.
CGATAACCCCGCGATTAGGACTTCATAGACAGGTGGAAATCTCCGATCTCGTTAAACCTGCTAGGCGATATTTTACATTACTGATGAGTAGACGGTTGTGAGGTTGTGAGGTCAATGGCTCAGTGGTCAACAAGGCTGCCTCATGAAAGCGTAGCCAGAGTTTCAGTCCAGGTCGTGGCGAGGATATGCACTACTGACGAGCTCTAATGAGAACGTAACTCGAGTCTAGAGCTTCTTTTCAAAAGGGGCCGATTGGAAATTCTAGGAGAATGCGACAGCTGTGATCACTTGTGGGTGACGTTCAACGTGAAATTAATCAAACCCCAACTACTCATCAGTTAAACCACTAAATACTTAGGTCTTGATTGGAAATCTATTGCGGTCGGAAGTGACTTACGGCAATGCATGCCGACTTGAATCTTTTAAACCAACCATTCTGCAAAATCATCAACATGGAGCTCAAAAGTGTCCCATCCACGATAAGACAAGTTTAAACGCTCAATACACCTGCCATGTTTGCTCACTTATATTTTCTACTTATTCACCTCTCAACAGCCGTTAATTTCTGAAACAGGTTTTCGAAGGTGAACAACTCACCACGTTTCCAATCTGGACGGAGGCGCGCCATTTCTACAGATCCATACGGATCCATACGAGCAGAGTATGTCCAACTAAGTTTGCACAACTCAAGCATTCTTATTTAGTACTGACCAATCACGGGGAAGGACCAAGAGTTTGGGAACTTTACAAGATTACAAACACTGGATACAATCAACAGGTTATGAGTAAGTCGCAGAGATTTGAGACCTATTAATTTGTAACTGTGCTTTGGAGTGTGAGTACCTCAGAACGCGTCTAAATTTGCCTACGTCATTCAACTAACAAGATTGTATGCAACTACGTAATTGATTAGTACATTCAGTTTAATCTGCGTTAAAAGACAATTAAAGAACTTGCATGATGAGGCTTTAAATTGGGTCTGATCAGCAGCAGAGCTGAACACTGCCAATTATTTCGCTAGGGATAGCCTTCGAAACAATTCACCAGTGACCTTAAATAAGGCATAACCGATTTATCAAATTTATACGTTCAACTGCAACTGTATATCAGTATTACTCAGGCTGCTCGGTCGACAATGAGAAGCACACAATAGTCATCGAGTTAATTCCACCTAATGATCCTCTCCAAGTGTCGATTACCGTTTTGACTGTCGGTTAGTAGTCGGGGATTCTGTCTGGTAGAATCTGACTAACATTGCTTCTCGAATGAGTTTGACTGGAAAGTGTTCGAATGGAAAGTTTGTAATCAAATTTTTACCCCCAACATTTTCGGCGAATAACATGAATAGGGCAATTTAGCCTGGCTTAAATGCACATATTCAAATAAAACACTTGGATCCTTATCTTATATTCAATAGACCCAGTGTTCTTTTACTTGATACTATCGAAGAACTGTCCAATTCATAAACGTTGTATGTCACCGACAAAGGTACTCTTTCTTTACGTAGTTCGTTTGGTCGTTATCAAAACAAGCCACTGTCAATGCAAGTGTCGTTCATCTAGCTTAATTCATACAGCCTCATTTTCCTTACTTCACGTCAATGAATCTAAATATTAAAAACAACATGCGTCACGCAGACTTGTCCTAAGCAGTAATAAGGTTTTGTTAGATTCTTCCATCTATCTTCGCGTAATCGATTGAGAGTGACAGAAATCTGTCGATCAGCACGCACAACATTAAGCTGGTTCATTCAATATCTCAAGACCTGACTATCATTTCAAGAAAACTACCGCCCCAACTAATTCAATGTCATGTTATCACAAAATTCTTTCATGATATAACTGAATGTGGTTCAATCCATAACGTTACATCAAATCCGTGTCCATAAGAAGGCTGCTTACTCAGGACCTATACCACTGTTCAGCTGGCGGCTGTCACTAGGCACCGCGGGAAGGTATAAAAATGTGACCGTACAATTTCCAAGATTTCAGCATGGCTTTGTAGCTCAGATAGTATGACACATGAGAAGCAAATCATTTCGGTCTCATTTTCCAGTCGAATGCGTGCATCCGCTAATGACTTCAGCACCGAATAGCATGTCATAAAACCCATGAGAAACTCGAACATGAAAAATAGCAAACCACACAATTTTTTGGCGGGGCTGGACAAGTTTCTTTTCTGATTATAACCTCAGTACCTCATGAGTGCACTCATTTTAGGACAAAAATTTAGACAAATATTCGGAAACATTTTAATTTCATGCTCGAAGTCGAATGATAACAGTGAAGTATCGGATAGCAATCTCAACTAGGAAGTTGAGTGATCATGAAATCTACGAGCAGGATTGAATATCATATATCATACAGTTTACAGGTATACGCATCAACCTAGAAACATATTCCGGATTGGCTCCCAGGCCTCGTAAAACCACATTTTTGTCCAGATAACTGTAACATAGTGCATACAACTTAACAAACCAAACTGTGAGGAAATGGAAACCTAAAGTAGTCACACTCATGATGAGCGGTACTGGTATATCAATTATGAACGACTCGCTTGCTGGTTGCCTTGCATCGTTCCGACAACCAATTCTATTGGCTGCATGAAGATCGTGCACCTTAAATTAATGGCATTATGCTCGTAGGAACATTTATATATCTCAGTGTTGTTTTGGCTCATCTGCTGTCCTCTCCAGATTTCTGTAGAATTCATAAGAAGCCAATTTTGCAAACATCTGTTTTCTGTCATTCACATCAGACTTTTACAATTACATAGAGTAAGTGCGAGTTATATATTGAAATTATAACGAATCAAATAGGTCATTAAAAATCACAGAAGTGGTGCTGATCACAGCCCACTGAATGAGGGTGGGAATGTTGGTGAATGCGCTAGTGTCACAGGGGCTTGTCATGAGCAAGTGTGATACCAACGAGTTCACTAACATTCACACGCTCATCCAGTAGACTGTGATCCGCACCACTTTTGTGATTTTTAATGACCTATTTAACTCGTTATAGTTTCTATATATAACTCTCACTTGCCCTGTATAATTGTAAAATTCTGATGAGGATGACAGAAAAGAGCTGTCTGCAAAATTTAATTTATCTGTTGTGTGTTGGCTGACTTGTTTGGTTTACATTAAGCCCAAAGTATAATGAATCCTCTGTTTGAAGAAGATTAGGTCTCCTCACCCTTTTTTCTTCTCTCTTTCTAAACAGAGTATGTTTCTTCTTCTTCGTGGTCGTGTGGCAGTTAAGCATCAATGTGAACCACTGATGTATTGCTGTCTACGATGATGATGATGATGATGATGATGATGATGATGATGATTATCATGATGGTGATGAACATGATGGTGATGATTGAAAAGATAATAATTTAAACGATGCGAATATGAGGGTAGTCAAGTTCTCGATATCCCACTTCTCCCGGGACATTACAAAAAGGTGTGGACTTTAAACGACATCATCATAAACGACAATAAATCAGAGTTTTCCACTGATGTTTAACTTTCACACAACCATGAGGAAAAAAAGCAAGCCGTGTACAGGAAGGGAGAAGAAAAAAGAAGGGTAGAAGGGAGGGGACCCAACTACTAACAGTAGCTATGTCTACAATCAGTCATTCAGCATCAGGTGCCTACACCTTCCAGACAGACAGTGGAGCTGGTAAATATGTCAGGCATCCGGAATAATTTACTCATAATTCCGTGTCCTGTTAATTGCGTATTTAATGGCCGTTTTCATACGCTAGTGTAGACTTCTATCTCTCTACGTGTTATCGCGCGACACTAGCTAAGGGATAATTTACAGTGATTGATGTTAATCTACCACAGTTAACTGACTATGTCCTTCTGTAACATCATTTAAAAGAAGCAAAAAAGCCTTTTAACTTTACTGAGTTATCATTCGAAAAAATAGATCAACTGGGCTTTCATGTGCAACCTGGAATAAGGCATACATTTAATCTCAAAATAGAGGTGTGAGACTTGACAAAACTGTCAACTACATTCAAAGACGCCGTCACAACAACTGTTCCTTTCAAAGGTGACACTTTTTGAATCCATATCAACAGAATGTATAATTGTTGTATAACAGGTAGTTTCGTGGTGAGTAGTATACTACAAACAACGCAATCTAGGAGAAAGGGTGAAATATCGAGACCATCGGAATACGGGTACCAGCGGTCCAGAACCAAGAAAACTTCTGTCAAAATGGAAAGGTCCGTGTTTGGTAATTTCCAGACAGGGCCCAGTATACACGATCAAAAGGGACGGCCAGACGAAACGAGTGCGTGCCAGTGAGTTAGCAAAGTGGCAGGAAATGCCCACGCGGCGTACCAGAAGATCATGAATGCAGGAGGCAACACTGTGTCGGACAGAGAGGATTCATCAGCATATTCAGAGGAACCAAAGAACCTCAGAAGGGGGAAGAGTGTTGTACGACAGGCAGTTTCGTTGTGAGTAGTATACTACTCACAAGCGACATTCGGGAACAAAACAGCAAGCCCTAACGCCAGGAAGACGATGAATCAGAAAAGGTTACCAGAATTATGTGTACGCGCTACGGCAGAAGTACCGCCAGGGCGAATGACAACTTACTGCCATGCAGTGTATGTGAATGCATGTCAGCCGTGCAAATGAGTGTACGCATTTGTGGTCCCATGTTTAACTTGATCTGTAGAGGAGTTCCTGCAATAAACGGATTTGCAAACCAAGCGTTTTTTGCGGTCACAGCATAATAACTTACAAGGCGTTTGCCTGCTCTGCAGTGAATGCTACCGTAGCACAATCACAACCTCAATCTAAACAACTTTATTAATCATAAGCGTATGCGTTGTGATGTTTAGTTCTGACAGTTTCCGTTTTATTGAAAACAAAACGGCAGCGGTTTATAATAGTTTATACTGTAGATGTGAAACGATAAGCTAACATTAGTGATCGGATAGAACTGTGACATAACATAGTCACGTTTCATAACACACAACAGGAATGAAGGGACAGCCTCAAGGCGCTATATTACAATATCGGAATAACCCCAAAAACTATCACCCACACTTCAGCTCAAAACCTTTGGCAAAAAACAGTCAAACCGTAATTATCTGTTCAATAACTGCTTCCATATGTACACATTGTCACCAGCAATACCCTAAGACACACACGACAAACTGGCCACAGTGAGTGGTAGTGTTATGAACCAAAAACGCGGATGGCATAAGGGTTACCTATTCAGGAAAGCAACACGGGTTATACATCTAAACATGACAACAAACAAAAACACTGGGCTCAGAACGTCACGTTTGCCACAGATGCCCATGCTCAGTTCCTTTACGTTCTCTTACATACCAAGAAACATTTCATGCGATGCTGCACTCCGATGTTTCTTCTTGTATTTTTTCTGTGATTACTTCGATGTCAAAATCTATGCTCTGATCTCACAACTGAACAGCAGTGATATGAGCAGTATAGTACGGTTGCTCCTCCTCACTACAGCAGTTGTCTAATCTACCACCACAACTTCTTCCAATTCACAGTTTGTTTAGTCAGGTTGAATCAACATACTAACACAATCCCAGAACATCTAGTTACATTATTAAACGCTGCATCCCTTTGGCTTTTGCTATACTACAAACTTTATCGAGTGGACTATGCAGAGATGAGCGTGACGTAAGACATAAGACTGCCTACCATTATACAGAAATTCCTGGAGTACTCGATCTAGCATCGTATCGCGTGGGATGTTACTGCAAATCAGAATTAGGGCGTGCAGTTAAATGCGCATCGTCATTTGATTCAACGTCGCCCCGAGCTACTGCATGCCATCTTCACCGGTGCACGAGCCACTTAGTGTTGTTGGTATATTATCCTAGTTTCCAACATAGCACTGATCAACAGAAATCTTCGACTTCAACCGTTGGTCATCACAATGCACGTCTTTGTGTTTCCACGGTGCTAACACAAAACAGGCTAAATTGGTTTCTTCATGTTCGGGACACTCAAATAATTCATAGACGAACCGACTCCTTGAGCTCTTGTCCTTCTCCGTATGCGTGTCGAATTACCAGTGTGGTGTGTTGTTAATGGGACACACCAGCAATCAACCAGCCAACTAACTGTAGTAATACACCAGTACGCTATAAATACACTTTCACTTGTGGTCGCAAGCGCATTGTTAGCTATCCACTGACACACTGCATCAACCTGTTCGTCAATTACAGTGGGTTTCTTTCGATCACTGTGAATTATTCAAATATTCCGTGTTCATCGCCACTTTCGAATGGTAATCTTCTCCTTACTCACACTCCTGAATGATGCGCTTGGACGTTTACTTAGGAGCCAAGGTTGTTCTTGCTTCCGGTAGGCTTAGTTTTCAAATTAGATTGAAACTTGGTTTCTGAGCCACCAGGATCATCTACCCGGCATTAGTCTTTTTAAGCCAACCGGGCTGGCGTTAGGTCCGTCTGTACTCACTCCTCCCTACTGTCGTCCACTGGAACTTTCAGAGTCATTCGTTCAGTCGGCTCTGCCAAATCAAGGTTGTGTGCATTGCCACACTTTTAGACGACCAGCTCATTATGGGATGAGGAGATGCCTGAGTCGATTGCGGTAGCAAAATGCTTGACGGATACCCAACAAATGCGTAACCCTAACAAACCTTATTTTATCAAACAAAGGGTGATGGCGTCCTGTGGACTGTGTTTATCTAGTCCTTCTCAGCAATCCAAGATACACTTCCAACAACCGGAAGCCGTAAACATACGAAACTAATTCCCCCGTATGGTGAACATGAACAACCTTACATGTAGCATGAAGTAAACAGCAAAAATATGTGGTAGTTTACCCTGGACGGTTAGTTTTTGACCGGTTTGCATCGATATCTCTTAAACTTGATCATACAACCCGTTAAAAAAGATTTTGTTAATACTAGCCCCCACAAGATATACTCCAGACATGTAGCATACTCAATGACAAGCGACTTTTTGCGAATGATCAACCAGTTACTGCATCAGCGGGTTAGTTTGATGCATGTCATATAAATGTGCGTAGGAACCCATCAAGCAAGATACATACGTCTTCTCTATGTCAACTAGAAGTGGTGATACAACGAACAGACCAGATCATCGATTCAAACATTCTCTATAAATTCGTAAAAAATCAAGTAAAAAAATTGAGTTGAAAATCTACTAGTAATTTTGTTGCGGGTCAATCAGAAGGGCTCACGCCTTGAGATACATTGGTTCAACAGTAAGGCAGTACTCACGAAGTATTTTTCGTAGAGGTGATTCGATGCTCCTCGGAGGAATAGTCTTCATCCTATACATGCCAGTTTGAGCCGGATCTAGTTAGACCAACATTTTGACCTTTGCGGATATACGAGTAAATGCTTTGGATTCAGTTTAATTACCTCTTTCATAATGCTGTAATCATCCTGCTGCAATTATCAAGTTGTATTCATCATGCTATATTCCTATTTAGGGAAGAAAGATAAATAAAAATCACTGTTCTCTAAACTATCGCTCTTAATGTACGCTTCAGTAGTAGGCATACCTTGAACACCTGTTGCAAAGTTCAAGTGTACCCTTCATTAGTGAATCTTTTTCATTCATCTCTGTTTTTACGCTTAACAACCCCAGCATTAAAAAAATGTGCTACCTGAAATAAAACAGCAATTCACTAACTACACTGAAACAGGGATAAACTTCTTGTTACATTGGTTGACTATCAGACACGATGTGTGTTGGTAGGAAAATTTTGAAACGGTGACTCACGTGGCTCATCGTCGTTTTTCAATCATTCGTCCTTGAAGATTACGAGTCTAATGAGGAGCATGAAAATCGGCGAAAGTTGTAAGAAACGAAGAGCAGATACAAAAAATGAAACAGAAGAATTAGCAATACCGTGGGCATAAGCGCTCTAGTGACAACCCGCACGCTGTTGTCTCTAACTGTGTTTCTAACCAGGGAGTAAGGCGTTCATGACGTTTCCAGCCGGTTAGGAAACATCCACTAACTTTACTCAATAGCACTGTCACAGTCTCTGTCGTTCTTTACCACCCCGTTATCTGGCCATGTCGCGACTACTGGTGAGTTCGGTTGAAAACGTCCAGTGTGGTAAACACTTAGATAACATGCGAAGTACGTAACCCAGCCATCGCAGACAACATTGTTATAGTATAATCCTGTATCTGAAATATTCCTAGTTGCTCGTTGGAGAATGCCATCATCGTAGACACGACTCAACGTGACTGACACTTTATGTCATACGTGCTACTAAGGAAACCCAAGGGTTTGTTAATCAACCGTACGCCAAACTAATGTGCTGAAGTCCAGCGGAGTTAAACTTGATATTGAACGTTTCAACCACAAAGCTGTCAAAAAATACTGTGTTCTAGATGAAAACTTACGGCAGAATAAACGAACAGCATCAATACAGGCTACATACTGTGTTCCAGTGTTAACCCAGTTGTGCATAGACTAAACCCTTAAGCTCTGTGTATTTTTCGCCAAAATCTTGCAAGGCTATTGTTTGGGTAGTTCAATTCTGTATATGCAACAGGGACCTTAAGCAACGAATATGACCATAAGTCTCTGTTTACATTCGTATTTCTTCGTCAGTTCAACCATACCGGAGCGTGAATGGATCAGACAAATGTGGCAACCATCTTCTCCTAGAAAACATCGTCGTCAACGTAAAGTCACATGGCGTTCTAGATCCACTCCAAACATGCCACCACCGAATCAACCTGCGGATCTGTTCGTTCTGAATCCCAAAGACAACACGCTTATCCATGTGGTACATAAACAACAACAAATAAAGAAAGAAACTGAAATTTCCGTTGATTGGACAACTCCGGTTGTATTGCCTGATTGTGTTGATATTCGGAACACAGACCTGGGAGAAAAAGCTCCGGATACCGCACTAAAAGTATGATACAGTGCTTAAACGTAGAAATTAGAATAAGTGACGTAATTTTACTGTTTAATTTGCAGAACCAATGCCGCTGGCTAAAATTTTCTACGTAAAAGCATGTTCTGTAGATGTATTTATCCCGTAAAGTACAAAGCACTGACACTAAGTTGAAGACAGTCAGAAGTAACCGCTTGAGATAGAGAAAATCTGGCACACCCTTTTGATCGTTGACTTTCTAACTAACAACATTGTGGTTTGCAACAAACCTTCTTTTTTAAACAAAATCCTAGCAGACAAGAATTAACAGCTCAAAATCAATTTGTTAGTTGTGGTTTGATTCTTAATCTTTCCTATCGTTGTAGAAAGAAAATTAGTTGATTTACACATCCGACTAGATTGTATGAACATGCCGTTAGCTGCACCGTGTTCCCGGATCAGAAAGCTATCCTTACCTGTAATGAAGTTCATCGGACACCACACAATAACTTCAATCACCTGAGTGATCATGGCTTTTCGGGACTCTATTTATCTAGCTCCTGCTCACACTAGTAATTCTGTGAAGTGCAAGGTGTTTTACTTGGTGAACTGGGTGCAATAGCGTCTGAAGTAGGCGGGATAATCAGTTTCTACGGCACATTTGTCCAACCTCTCATTCTTTCAAAAATTCTCCATAGATTCCTAATTTTGACCTCTGATACAAATACTTCAATCTACTCAAGCGCTGGACTTTACACAGCGCATCACAGATTATATTACATTTTGCGGTCGTAAACTGTGCAAATCGTGTAGCATGTTCTCAGGTTGCTACTAATTGTACAAACATTGAAAAGCCGGAGTAATTTTCCCGCAGAACATTCCAACATTGTTTTCAAGAACCGGTTTTCATTAAATAACTAACGTCTGAACAGTATCAGTCTCCCGTGTTGCAACTCATGAAATCTCAGTAAGCGCTGTGTGTACAGGAATTTTTTCAGATGACTTACCTTCCACGAACACACATATTTGCGTACATAATTGACGCTATACTCGAGCGGATATTGTTATGTTTGAAGCATCTATCCCTGAAAACACTGAATAATAAACTATGAAAAACCTTCCATGAATAATAAATAGAATACTGTTGAGAATCGTGTTATTCACTAATTGACGAAACATTTCGCCTTCATCTTTCTCACTTTTACCTAGAGAATAAATGAAGAAATTGCATCACTTACCAAACTCATTGAGAAAAGAACCACACCTGAGTGTGATTTTTATCTCGCGCGTCGAGGGTCATTGTACAGAAAAGTGAGATTCATAAAAACTTGTTATTACTGTCAGCAAAAACTTTTTATGTTATGTAGTTGTATTTTTTATATGAATTCAAATGTCGGCTACACATTCGTGCGTATCTACACCACACTGATACCACTATGAGTGAGCATCAGCTAACAATGTTGTAACATGGTATCGTGAGGAAAAGCAATGGTACTATACTACTCACACCGTTACTATTTAGTAGCGGGGACCAGAGCATAGATAGATAGATAGCCACAGGGAAAATACAAGAAGAAACATCGAAGTGCAGTATGGTATGAATTGGTTCTCCGTGCATACAGGAACTGAGCATTGGTGTCTGTGGCTACCGTGACGGTCTGGGTTCAGTACCGTACGCAGATGAGTGTTTTCGTTGGTTTTCATGTTTAAACGCATAACCGACATGTTGCTTTCCTGAACAGACGATCCTTGCGCCATCTGTGTTCTTGGCTCACAACAATAGTTTGCATTGTACCATGGATGAAGAGAAGTCAAGTGATTTTGGGACATAACTATAGTCTTCTTTGGTTATTCATTGAACTCAGAACGGGAGAACATACTTACTGCGCGATTGGCATAGCATGAGAGGCTTGAGTTAGCCCCCGCTAGTTCTGAGAGTCTAATAAAACAGAAAGTTTGACAAGAGGCGTCTTAACCGCGATTCCATAATCTGGACTGTTGTGTAGTCAAGGTGAATGAACTAATAAGCATCGTAAACACTCATCTAGACACTGCAAGGATGGGATTAATTAAGCGCATTAACCTACGAAAGTGATTATCGTTAACCCACTACAGGTAACTAGACCTTCAGGCTACTTGCAGACTTTTAGTCGTCTAGGTAGTTTGCAAAATATATTTTATCCAGATGAAGCATATTTCATAATCAATCCGTTTTGGTGTGTTGATCGTCACTAAGGTTGAGTGTTCTGAGCCCAAGACACCTGAATTGTTTTACCTAGTATAAGTCATATTCCACAAACGCAAGTATTATACATTACGGAACTCGCTCAACATAAACACCTTTCTCCGCCTCTCAGATTCGTAAATATTCAAAGGTCAGAATAACTTGAAATAATTACGACTGCTCATCCTGGTGCCGCCTGTTTTATTACAGGACCATGATAGCAAAACGAACGGTAGCCGCCACAGATTCCAATGTGAAACAAAACCAGACTTTTATGGCACATGGATTTCACTAAATATAGTGCTGTCTACCGATTACCAGTCTGTAGTCTACGTCGAACTGAGGCTTAAATGAGTAGTCGGATTTTATTATGCCTAATGGCTGGTTACGCATTCCTGTCGTACGAAGTTAATTTCTATTTAACCTTTCTTGTCCGACCTGTAAACGACCTACAGTTTCCTACAAATCGTGTTCTACTGCACTCAGTACAACAGTAGAACTCTGACAAATCAAGTGTTTTAGAACATTAGGCTGTTGCTTACAAGATAATACGGTAAAAATTGAATTGTCGGTCATTCTACACACTCAAATATGTCATCTGCCAGTGGTAATCTACCCATTACCTGTTACAAAATTGGTTTCCCTCTCATGTTTCCTATTCAGATTGGTGTATTAGCTCAAGCCAAAACAGATCTGATGACCGCCACTAACCGTTTACCTCAACTGGCCTCCGTTTATTGGCAATTACATCTGGTCAGTCTGATTGAAGGCAACGTTGAACAAGCGTTGAACCATTTGGAACGGTATCTAAAGTGTACCCTATCTGTCAGAAGTATACAAACCAATAAACGCCAAAGACAGTTAGAAGTGGCTTATTTATTCAAGGTCAAAATCCATGAGTTGCTTAAAGATCCGCAAAGCGAACTCTTGGCGTGGAGAGAATTGATTCTGTTGAATCCCAAACAATATAATTACTACCGACAAAGAGCCCTACTGCTGTTGAAAGTCAGTCATTTTTTTACTTTCAGACCAGTGTTCATAGCCCATTTTCCTCAAAGCTAGCGTTACTCAAAGTTAACCACTTCAAGCTTAACTCGATTTAGTATATTTTGTGATAGGACTTTCAAAATGTGACAGTTTTCCCTTCCGCTTACAGGGTAGACACGGCGACAACTCGGTCGTTTGCCAACGCATCCACCGCACTGTCACATGTTTGTCTCTGCTAAAGTGACAGACGCTATGGTGCCCATCATCTGTTCAGTCAGGTTCCTAGTTCCAACCTACGTTTTACTTTGGATGTGTGCTTTTCGATGAGGTCCAAACTTCTAATTGATCAAACGCACCGAATTACAGACCAGGCCAAACGGAACCAACACGAAAGATCCTGCATCCATTGAGTTTAAACCGATTCAAAACAAAAGACTGCGCTCGGAAGGTTCATTAGTATGAGGTTGCTTGGTTCCCAAGTGGGCTATTGCTGCTCTTCTGTTCAGTTTGGTTTCATGGTCACGTGACCTTCAGGTGAAATCGAATGCAGTGATCACCTCTGTGGCAATCTAAGTTTTAAATTCCAGACGGCAGGCTAGCTATTTAGTTCATGGCTTAAAGAGTTTGGTATATGTAAAAAAAGAAAGGTGGTTTGCATGAACTCATCAATACAAGATCAACCAACGGTTTGCGGAAGATCACGGACAATCAGTGTCAGTCGGTTGAGCAAACTGACATGCTAGCGCAGTTACCAATCCGGATGGCACTCTAGAGCAGCAACGGATTGTGTTATAAAAAGCACCACGGTAAACTCAGTTGTTACCGCGTGGATCACGTGTTAAGACAAACAAGCTATATTCTGAACCGTGTCATCTAATAGGAAAGCCGAGGCTTCTCCACTAACCAAATTTCTTCATTTTGTTGTTGCTCCTTGAAAATGTAATAAAATTGAGATTTGCCTTGTGCCACAAATTCTGTTTCGATTTCATTTCTCAGAATATCATGTTTCAACAGTGCGTTCTTCCCCTTATGTTGTTACAATTAGGTAATTTGTATGACAGCCAAGCATTAGCAGAAAATACTGCTATGCTTTCGTTCTTGATATTGTTGTCGAAAATAATGTGGCTATTAAGTTAACCAGTAATTTCCTCTTTTTTATTTGGAGTAGCTGAACCAACCCACAGATGCATTCTCTGATTTAGAGAAGGCGGTTAGTCTGAACCCGGCTGATAAGGAAGCGCGGTTTGAACACGCTTTATATTACTTTAAAAATAGGTAAGTATTATTTTTGCGAATTTCTAACAGGTGACTAATCGTCCGCTTTACAGATTCATTTGTAGAGATGCAAAGTATAAATAAATTGAATGGGTATGTTCATTAAGGAACAAACACTAGTAAGATGGAACAGTTTTTCACTAGCAACCGCAATGACTTGAAAAGGTATATGTTGATGTTGATTAGTCGCGGAAAGATACCCTGGCTTTCAGATCAATATTCAGTTTTCCTAAATAGCGCCCCAAGAATTCTGGGACATTTTGTCAATCCTTCACAGGCTTATTTGTAAATGCCTAAACTCCACAATCTGCCCTTTTCCAAATGGGTCGCCTTACTTCGTCATCATGTGACGTAAACGAGGTACTGTAAAATGAAATGCTAATCATATGGTAATAGGCTCACTCGTTATGTGGCCTGGTAATTCAGTGCTGATTGGACAGTGGCCAATGCATCAAGTGTCTATGTGAACGATTGACACTAAACAGGTGCTTCAACTCGACTGTATCAAAACAATCTATTGTAACTAACCAAATTTACAGAGGTTGTTTTTCATTGCTCCATGATTAACCCTGTTGCATTCATGGTTTAGAAACTGTCTTTTTGACAAAGTGAATTTATTTGATATGATTTCCAATAATAAATTTAAAGATGTTAACCGAAAACCGAGTGGCAATACAATTTTGTCGTGACATGTAAGTAATGTCATAGTGGGCACAAGGATTTCACAAAATGTTCAAGTCTTGGTTACTTTGTTGTTATGAACTTAATGGGCATTTCCGAGCTGGTAGAATAATGCCGAAGGGAACCATTTTTTTAGTGAAACCCACTACCTGTGTGCTGCCGACTGTAAATGCCAGTTATATAAATCATTGATAAGTGGTCAGACTATGACGGTGTTCTTGATAAGGATCTTGATGGAACTCATCAAATGTCAATAACCTCAAATGTGCACAATTCGGGTTTTGACTGGATTCGAATCGCTAATTTGAACAACGTGTGGTTATGTGTATGTTCTATCAGCTGATTTGTAAAGGTAGCCTGATGGCCTGGAAAGTGTTTAACAAGCAGTACCATTACGATCCACGAGGCACTTTGAATGGACGGCGGTAGTGAGTTCTCCATATACCATGCAGCTCAACAGTAAATCGTAGAGAAATAGCCAGGACCACGGAATGCGGAAATGTGACCTTTTCCTATGTGTATTCTGACTACTCATCATCATCATCATCATCATGACAGCCATGAGCCTGACCAAAAGGTACTGTGGCTCGGGCCGCCGCTCACCTCAACAGTGACGTGGAATATCCTAGAAGAAAACGTTACTAAGAAGGGTGAGAATTATTGAGAAAAGACTAAGAGGAAGAAGCGGAAATGGAATGGATACAGGTACGCCATTGACTGCGACACATCGCCATCTCGGATAGCGTCTCTAACCAGCGGTTTGAGTGATCACGAGGACCCCAGCCAGGCAGGCGACACCTACCCACGTTGCTCAGTGGTGTAGTCAGGGTCTTCATATTTTGTGACCACGTTGTTGTTTGACCACCACGTGGTTTGACCCAACTGTTGGTGGCCTCAGCATATAATGCCCGGTACGGTAAACGATTAGGTGACATACGGAGTACGTGACCCAACCATCGCAAGCTGTGTACCGTGATTAATTGACCAATTGATCGCGCATCCCGAACGTTCCGGAATACGCGCCGGCGAACTGCCACATTGCTCAACCCTCCTTTTATTGTTATTGGTATGAAACATCGGCACGTGCTCCAGTGTGACAGAGTCTTGATTCCTGTGATCGTTTATCTTATTGGTACAATTCTTCGAGCGTCCAGGTGCTTTGGCTTTTACTGGTTGCTCTATTGGCGGCATTTTGAACTACACGCCCGTATATACATCTTGCTGTTTGTCCTTTGATTTACAATATAATTTGTTGAGCTATTAACAGTATAGTGATTGGAACACAAATGTGCAACTCTGTATGTCATTTGTAATTTCCGTGCTGTCCGATAAAAAGGATAATCTAAGACAAACATTACTAGTTCAGACGCTCAACAAATGGTTTCATTTTTTGAGCATCTCGTCAGTATCCCCATGTACTGCATTTCCAAAGTCTTTTCCCATAAGTCTAGCGTAGTTTGCTCGTGTTCATTGTATCCAAATGTGATCTGATAACCGTTTGCTCCATAACCGCTTACTTTTATCAACGACAAATATTTGACACGGAAGCTGAATATTCAAATTTCCACATATTTTTGTCTTCTAGAAACTGGGGATTCGCTTCCAACTACTTCCAACAGTTCAACGAACGCTGGCCCGATGATTCACATGCCAGAGCTTATTTAGGCCTTACCTGGATGCATTTGAGACGATACGCAGAGGCATTAGCCGAGCTCACTGCCTCATTATACTTCAACCCACTGAATTTAGAAGTAAGTTCGTGATTTTCAATGACTGAAATAAAACAAGTTTCCCAAGAGGACATGTGAATTCCATCACAAACTTGTAATTGTCGTCTGATTATCATCACATACACTATGTTAAGGGCAGCCTGAATCACCTCAGGAACACTGATCAATCCGTCTGTATCAGGAATTCTTGAGCCATTTATATTCTGTTGTTGGTTCTCATAGCACAGCTGTAGTTACCCAGATCTCTACGTGGTCCATCTCAAACAGATAAGACCCAGACGATTAACTTACGGGAATGTGGTCACAAAAAATAGTGTAGAATTTTTTTAAAAAAACAGCTTTGCTGGTTTCATAAAGCTACTTATAAACACAACCATAAACTATTGTCCATTTTGAAGAATAGTTTGGAATAATAGTTTATCGTATATACTAGCCAGTTTATGAAATTGTCTTGATGAATGCGGTTTTAAAATTGTCGATTGACGTTGGGTGATTGAGTGGCACAAATTCTTCAGTACGCCATCTGCTAGGAGGGGAGAATAAATCGTTTTACGAAGCTATCAAGGCTGTTTTTATCACACACAAAACAGGCATGGACATACTGTTCAGCCCATAGACACGACGGGCTAGATTCCAAAGCGGTACCTGTCTAATTACTTATGGTTAATTTCGAATTGGAGAAGACTGTGCTAGAATCGACTATTGTTGGTTGCCAGATGAGTGCCCGTGATACAGTTGATCAAATGACGGCTACCTCTAATATATCAAATAAGCCGTCTTTGCAGCTGTGTCGTTCGAATCGTATCTGTCCTTGGAACCTTGCAAATAATGAATCACTAGTGATCGGTTTGGCAATGTTATTAATTATGAAGAGATGCAACTGTCGAAATTCCGGTTTCAGTCGTGACTGAACAAGTCTCAGGAACCGTAGGTTCTTACAGAGCTTGTGCTCTACTGGCTGAACCAAGCCGCATATGAAGTCATCAACTGATTTTAGACCAATAGGATTTTCCAGAAAGTCGGAGGGAAATGAGCTGCGAATCCGCTGACTTATCAGATCACATACTTTCAGAGAGTTACTCTTGAGATTAAGGTGGTTTGATTTGAATACGTGGTGATTTTGAACTATGTGTGCTATGGTTGCTATAAGATCCTTCATATCAAGATAGGTAGACTGCGTGTGGGGAAATGACCAAGTTTAGACGGTCTACAAGAGCACTACAAGTTATGGAATGCAAAAGACTTTCTGATGCTTTTGTTAACATTTCCAATAAAGTTATTATTCCTCAGAGACACTTTAAGTGCAAAACCTGATAATGGTTTGTATTACCAAAACCTTCTCAGAAGGCGACAGGGGTGAGCAAACCATTCTTGCTGACTCCATCCTATTTGACATCGGCATTGATGTTTCTATAAAGAGGTCGTATTTGCCCACCGTCATTTCAAGTTAACCAATCCGTCCGATTCAACACAACAGTATTTCATGGGCGCACTTTTCTGTATAAAATTCACGTCCTTCCTAGATTAAGTACATGCTAGTCAAAGTTGGGTCATGCAAGATGCAACACTTCTTCGAAGTAGCACGGTTCTCTCTATGGGCTGCGTGTTGCGTGTAAACTCTAATGCCGACTTTCGAGTGAATCGATAAACTAACCAAGTCGAGAAAGTTTTCGCAATAGTTAATGCAGTATCATCAGATTAACTCCATCCACTTTATCCCATAGTGATTACGAAAAAGTCAACTCTAACGGTTAACAAATTTTAAAAACTGAGCAGCATCTTGAACGCTTAATTTAATTTACTTTCCTGCTGTCATTTTCCAAGGTAACACATCGCAAATGATTTTGCCTTCTGCTGCTTTCTTCAGGTAAAAATACCTGGAAGAAAGTTTGAGCTAGTAACGCACATTTTACTGACTGGTTGTTTGTCTACACAGCGACCCGTATTTTGAGCAATGATAAAACGTTCATAAACTTTAAACTGAAAGATTTCACTATACCTGTTAAAAAGGAAGTCACCGATGGTCTCCGGAACCCAAGAAAGTGCAGCTTGTTTGATAGAAAAACCTACGGTGAAATCTTATCCAAAGGATCCCAGATGCCCAAAATGTATAGTTTACCAGAAACTCACAAACCTGACATTACTTTCAGACCCATACTATCGATGGTCAATTCGCCGTACCATAAACTGACCCAGTGCCTCGCCCTTCTCTCATCTCAAGCTTGATCTTAGACTACCTATTAGCTTCCGTTTACGTCCACGTGCCTTATGTAAGACCGATATTGTCCACATCGTTACATCGTAATCGACCAGCTTAACATTTGGATTTTGTTCGTTTGTTTCTAACTAATGATGGCCCATTCGAACGTGACTGGATCTGTGTGCTATTCTTATTACAACTGATGACTCATCGCTATTTTACGCTTATTTAAATTGATGTATGCTTATTGATCATAATCCGTGTATCGTAACCGAAGAGATCGGTCGAAATGTCTATGCAGACTACAGCTTACGTAATTCTACTTGCGTATTCTAAACTTTCAGTTTGATAGAAATATTCTTTTCTTTTTGGATTAATATATTAACCGTATGATTCTTCCTGGAATACTTGACTGGATTAGATAGCCATAGATTGGTTCGCTTTTTTTACCCGCTTGACCTTTCATACCCCGTTGCAGCTTACAGTATAAATAATGAAGATAAGCACAACGTTTTTCTCGCTTTTAGTTTGTAACTAACAAATATATATATATATATGTATATGTATATATACTGTGCTAACATTCGTTGATTATTCTGACACTTGAAATAAATCTCTTTGTTACTGCTTATTTTGATTCACCCGGTCTAAAGGCTCTGTGTGCTCGTGGACAACTCTTGCGCCGAGTCGCTCCTTTGCAAGCACTACGAGATTTAACTTTGTGCATTCAGTTGGCAGAAAACGAAACGAGAAGAGTAGCCAGGTTACATCGTGCTATCTTGTTGTTTGAACTGAAAAGGTTTGCACATAACAATATTTTCATGGTTTTGTTTGCAACGAGTATGTCATATTTGGCAAACAATTTTATACTTGCAAAAAAAACAAGGTTGTAAACAAAATATTCGTCAGTTGCTTCTTTGAGTCTTAATTTGTCCTCACCTACATCCTCTTGCTGGTTGTGCGTCGGCATTATTGAGGTAACGTGATATTAACCGTTCTACTGTGGTTCAGGGAAGTACCGAAAAACACTAAAATCTTGTGGATACTCGACTGTCAGTTTAGTACAGCTATAACTGAATTTGCGCGGTTTTCAAATACCAGGCATGTCTCACATGGAGGTTGATTGTTCAACCGCATGCTAAATTTCTTTTGAGGCTTAAAGAGACATGCTAAAAATTGAACCCAGTTTGAAACGGAACAGTGCGCTCTCCATGGTTTCATTCAGCCGTAGAAGTTAGCAACAGGTGTGATGGCCGTCTGTCAAAATTTAATAGGGAACCCGTTTGCACAAGTAGCGTACGATGAAACCAGTCGTATTTACAAAACTACAAAGCGTTTACGGCGTTGTGATTAGTGAACGAATTACGTCATAGAAACAGCTGTAGAACGTGAATTAATTCTAAAACAAGTGAACTGCAGACAAGAGGAATCAGATTAACTATACTTGCAGTGACCGACATCATTCAGTTCGTAAGAAAGTCCATAAGACACATTAGCGAAATCTCACTGCATTTTGGTCAAGAATTGCGGTTAGAAAGCAGGGACACTTAGTTTGCAGAGTGCGAGCACAAAATAAACAACAGAGTTCATTTTTTTGGGTAACTAACTGTTAGAACTTTAGACTGGCGACAAAGAGTTGGACTAGTGCAATATAAATCAACCCCTTGTTTTGTCTAGCTTGATAGCTGCAGTGGCACTTAGTAGACATGACAACTCTAATGTTCATTCATTTTCACACCCCATATATTAATTATTTACCAAAACGAATGCACTCCACTGAGCTGAATAAAAATCTTTCATTGAAACACTTAAATTCAGTTTACTCGGATATACATTCATAACAAGAACTGTATTTTCAGATACAACCTCGCCGTAGAGGATTTTGAAGCTGTTCTGAGAGAACAACCCAGAAATGTTCAACTTCTACGTCAAATTGGCCTATGCTACTTAAAATTGGAACAGTACAATTGGTACAGTCAAAGTTCTTGTTTCCTAACGTGTTGCTGAATCATGCACTTGCTTTAGTGCCATTCTACACTTTACACAGGCTATTCAAACTACGTTCACCGGTTGGAAAGTTTATTTATGTCGCGCTGAAGCTTATCATGCACTTGGAAAGGTGAGTGAATCTTCCAGGGCTGATGTTGAATAAACCCTAGATCTTGTGTAGAATTTTGATGAGGGATACAGTCAAGATATATATATATATATACATATACATATATATATATATATATATATATATATATATATA
>JTDE01002235.1:30005-47426 GCA_014338405.1 Paragonimus skrjabini miyazakii | reverse complement strand
TTTACAACGTGAAAGACTCACCTGCACAGCATCCTGGTATCTCAGCTTCTGACCACCAGGATTTCGCTTACCTGATCTCAGTTGTCCACACATCACCTGCTTCGGGATACGGTCATTGCCCATCCAACGGACGTGACTTAGCCAACGAAGCTGATTCAACATCAGCAGGGCTTCCATCCCGTTTATGTCCGCACGCCGCGGTACCTCAGTGTTCGGAAACATGTCCGACCACCGAATACCCGAAATGCGTCTTAGACATTGCAAATGAAAGTGGCTTAGATAGCGCACGTTCCGCTGATACAATGTCCACGTTTCACTGCCGTACAGCTGTATAGACAGCACCAGTGAGCGGTAGACGAAGAGCTTAGTTCTCGGCTTCAGGCTGTGGTTCTTCCACACACGCCTTTCAAGACGTCCGAAAGCAGTACTGGCCTTTGCCGCACGAGCTCTCAACTCGCGGTCCACGGACAGATCGGTGGACAGATTGCTGCCCAAGTAGCAGAAATCTGTGCAACTGCGACAACATCTCCATTGATGCGAATTTGGGGTGAAGGTGCACAGACAGCACCTCCACCCGGAGAAGGCTGAAAGAAAGAAAATGTCTTACCTGTGTTGATATCCAGTCCAAATTTGGATGCCGCGGTCGTGAAAGTCGTGGCCAGTCGTTGTAATTTGTCCTCGCTATGTGCAAACAGCGTGCTGTCATCTGTGAACAGAAGCATGCGCATCATTGAGGGGTGTAATCGGGTTGGGGCACAGATACGTCGAATATTCAGTAGACGCCCGTCCATCCGGTATTCTACCTTAACACCATCCTCCTCAGATTCCCGAAAAGCAACTGTTAGCATGGCAGTCAAATATAAGCTAAATAAGAATGGAGCCAGGACACAACCCTGCTTCACGCCAGTGACAATGTCAAAATCATCAGAGGTAGATCCACACGATTGCACCTTCGCCTTCATGCCCAAATGCAGCAATCTAATCAAATTGACGAACTTACTTGGACATCCAAATTTACCAAGCACCGTCCACAGTGCCTCGCGACTCACGGAATCGAACACCTTGGTGAAGTCAACGAAGAGAGTATACAGGGGCTGGTTGCGTTTTCAGCACTTCTGTTGAAGCTGTCGAGCAACAAACACCAGGTCGATTGTACTCCGATTCCTTCGGAATCTGCATTGCCCCTCAGGAACATTGGCTTCTAAGGCATCCGAATTGCCTGCGCAGCTCAGCAGACAGATGCCTCGACAGCTGTTGGGGCATTGCTTGTTACCCTTACCTTTAAACAAAGTTACTATCACAGCATCCTTGAAGTCCTGTAGCATCTCCTCGTGCTCCCAGATGGAGTGAACCAGCTGGAGCGGTGCACGTTCCATCGCCGGTCCGCCGTTCTTCAGAATTTCGCCTGGCAATCCATCTTCACCTGCAGTTACCCCGTTGCGAAGTTGACCAATCGCTCTCTGCAATTCTAGCAAATCAGGAGCGAGAGCAAGTGAAGGCTTGATGACTTGTTGCGGCAGGCTGTTCACGGTCACCCAAGCAGTTGTAGCGGGACGATTTAGTAGGCTACCAAGGTGTTTGTGTCAGGCCTTCATGATGTCCTCTGGTTAGGTGCACGAACAACCGGTGTCCACGTCTACCAGTGCTTTAGTAGACTGGGCAGATGGGCCGAATATCGCATTTAAGCGAATGGCAGAATTCTTATGTTATCGGCGATCTGTGAAGCTCTGCATCCGCTCGCCTTGCTTCAGCCACAAGTTGTCCTGGTATCGGCGAACACGCTCGGCCAGTTGACGGCGATACTCCGGAACGTCACCTCCCTCGCCTCATTGCCTGGGTCCACTGTGGAGACAGCAAACGCGGTATTCTTCTCTCGTACCAGTTCGGCGATAACCACGTTGTGGTCGTCGAACCAGTACGGACGGTTTTGGCGTTTGACGCTAATCGTCTCGGTCGCTGCCGTCGTGATCCGTTCCTTGATGAACTGCCACATACCCTCAAGGGTAGTGGATACAGGAACGCTGTGCAAGTGGGCGGCAACTGCACATTGAAAGGTAGTCTTCGTCTCGCAGTTCTCCAGTTATTTGATATCCAACTTCTGCCGTTGTCCGGAAGATCTACAATAGACAGATTTGCATACATGGATAAATAATTTAGTCCTAACCAGTCCATGATTGGTGCTACATTCAGCGTTGCGCATCACTCGCGTGATACGCACTTCACGAATGTCGCGCTGTTGTACAATCACGTAGTCAAACAAGTGGTGATGGCCACTTCGTGAATGGGTCCACTTCGTGAGATCGCTCGCATCCAGCTGGAATCGGGTGTTTTTGATAGCCAGCTCGTGAGTAGCACACGGGTGGAGCAGACGATCATCGTTCTCATTCACTGAGCCAATGCCGTAGGGTCCGAGGACTCCCGGCCAAGCTACCGAGTCGCGCCCAACTCGAGCGTTCAAGTCACTCAAGACAAACAGTCGATCTGTCACCGGCACCGACCGGATTGTGGCGGACAGTTGATCATAGAACTGATCCTTTGTATCATCAGTGTGACACAGTTAGACCATAAACATTAATAAATGTGACACACTTACTTCGACCGAGTCACAGGCGCACAGACAGCTTTCGAGGGCTGATGGCGTGCGGTTCGCTTATCATCATAGCGTTGATGCGATCACCGACCACAAAACAGACAGCATGCTCCCAAGCACCGTTTGTCAAGTAACCTATCCAGTAGAAGGTGTACCTAGCACCTGATTCCCGTAACTTATCTTGATCCGCAAGCCTTGTCTCGCTCAAGGCTGCTACGCCGACTTCATAACGACGCAGTTCTATTGCGATCAGTACAGTGCGTCGTTCTGGCCGTCCGCTAGAGCTGCATCGATCCAGCAGCGTGCGCACGTTCCATGTTTCAACACAAAGCGTCTTGCGTCCCCGGGCCTGTTTCAGGTTGCTCTTCGGGTTACTGAAATTTGAGTCAGCATTATCTGCTCGGGGATTAATACTGCGGGGACGGTATGAGGGTGAGTGATTGGCAGTAGCATATTTTCGCCGATCCACCCAACCATGTGCAGCAGATAGGGCGACCCGGTTTATTCTGCGCGACGGCCGGTGCAGTATGATATTTGGTTTATGTTGTATATTCATGGGTTTTATGGGCCTACGATAGTGCCAGGACACCCTGGCCCAGACAGGAGAGTGATTAGGGCCCTCAACCAAAACCTTTGACCCAAAAGCCTGTACCGCAAGGCAGCAGGTGACACACGCAGCAGCATCAGCTATCCAGAACGGGCTCGACAGCCACAACCCAAGACCTTCGGTACATTCACATAAAGGTAGTACTGCACAGCCAAACCAACCACACATATTGCACAGACAAACCAATCATGCATACAGAGAATCAGATCAGGGAGAAAAATAACAAACTCAACCGAAACACAACGCACTGGCACCAAGAAGAACGAATACCTCACAACGGAAGCATCTGCTTTTTGTCTGGCTGCTCCCCTTTGGCCAATCCCACATGGTTGAACCTGCAACGACGGAGGTCGCAGTCAGCATTGCCCTCAGGATCAAAACAGCACACAAGCCTGACCACCACACCAAGGTAGTAGAAAAGTTCAGGCACGTGCACACATACGCAGACACGCACGCACACATGCATACACATAAACACACAGCAGCACACACAACAAACCTCATCTCGGACATTAGCCTATGACACGGGATTCAACCCAGTGTCCTCACCGGAGCTGACAAGACAACGATGCCGTACACACATGTGAACCCAACTCGTCTGGGTTTTCCGCGCGCCGGTGAACAAACCACAGCTACAGTACTGCGTGAACTGCACAGTGTTTCCATCCTGTAGATCCTTACGTTGACAATTATAGGATTCCACCCAACACTCCACTAATACATCCACGGATTACATCTCTGTATTTTGTCCGAACCCTTGCTGTAAGTGCACCTGTTATATTTGTCTGTTATTTACATTACACTTTGGTTGCATATCCTTCTGATATTATTTAGATGTTTGGTTTTACCGATACTATTTACAACGTATTGTAATTAGCTAGCCAGCATCTAAACTGGTGAGCCCGACGTGACTATATCACACACAGACGTGACACATTTTTTTGCTCCCCAATACTTAAACTAGCAAACCCTACATATAATTGTTTTTCTCTCGAATGCTCTCTATTTATATATCTGTGTACGTATATATTTATTCCTATCTTACGCTGAATTCATAGCTATTGTTATTCTTTTGCTTCCGTGGGCAATTGTATGGTTCGCCGGTATTGTGTTTCAAGGCCGAAACGAGTTGGAAACGGACATTTAGGCGCGAAAAGATATTTTTCAAATGTTTCGTGAAATATTAGAATGCTTGGTACGGGACAAATATATAGATTTCTTCGAGTATACTAGTGGTGTTGCAATGGGAAAAACAGGTGTACCTAAAAATCGCCAATATTCGCACTTTTGTAGAAAAAACAGGTGTCGCCATTTTTTGCGATATAAGCATAATGTTTGCTTTCCTAATCAATTTGACGTTCTGAAACTGCTTCCATTGAAAGTTTTGTGGTGGAATACATCTCTACATACTATGGAAACACTCAAATTTGCGCGGTTTTGGAGATATAATAGAATTTGTAATTTTGAACCACGTGTTCACATCGCATTTTACACCAAATATCATAGTAATTCCTAATGAAAACTATGTCGCCACGGCTGTTGCTTAGTCACACATCGGAATTACATATTCAGCCTGTTTTGCCGATAGTATTTCCGATGGAAAATGGTCTATGTTATCGCGTGATTTTTTCTACCTACGGTGTGATGTAAACATGCATAACACGTCCCACCCTATCATTGAAAACGGGCGTTTTGTTCTGTTTATTACTTATTGATCATGCTTTAAGGTAGCCGGCCATATGTGCGCGAGTCAATGCTTACTTATCCGACGGATGATGACCAACTTTGATGCTCGTTATTTATATGACGAAAACAATGATTCCCACTTCTACCATTTCAGCTACAACCCCTCTATCTTCGAGCCATGGATACTTATGGTTCAGATGACTGTTGGTCTATGTTTTCGCCGGCTGCGGACTTCACTGTCAGTATGTTATCTCAGTTTTTGCCGGAACTGACGGATATCTTTATAACTCATCTTGAACTGTCCCAATACAGGTTTATTTTGATACCTGCAGTGTTCATTTTTACAACGTTGATCATAGCTTAAGTCAACAGGACGGAGCAACAAATAGCGTGAACATATGCGGCATACTTAGGCGTTGATCATAGCTTAAGTCAACTGGACGGAGCAAATGCTAGCGTGAATACATGCGGCATACTTAGGCGTTGATCATAGGTTAAGTCAACTGGACGGAGCAAATGCTAGCGTGAATACATGCGGCATACTTAGGCGTTGATCATGGCTTAAGTCAACTGGACGGAGTAAATACTAGCGTGAATACACACACAATTGCCCTTCCGTGTAATCATATTTGAAAATGACTGACAATAACGTGCCATGCAATAGTTCTGTGAGTCTCATTGGCATCCATCTTCCAACATTTTGGTATAATGGCCCAACCGTATGGTTTAGGTTAACAGCGATGCAGTTCCACACAAGAGGCATTACTCACTGCTCTACGATGTTTTCTCACATCAACTTTGCACTGCCAAGTGAAATAGTACAAAAAGCGCGTAATATTATTATGTCCGCACATCCGGCTGAACCATACGAACACCTCAAATCGGCACTACCCAAACGTGATATAATCTAATTTTATTATTCAGTGAAAAAATGCTAAAGACTGATCTGGAGACTAATTTTCACCGAGGTGTTTGATTTTGTGATCTTCATACTCCCTGAAACATACTGGTTAATAACCTTTTGATGCACCGTGAGTTCCGGGCGAAGGTTATATTGTCGTATCACTATTGTGACGTGCATCCGAAACAAGCAAGCGCGCACGGGTTGGATTTGAATTATATAACAGGGCGTGCTGTTTTGTTGTCGGTGCTGTTTTAATTTTCGTTTGTGTAAGTCGTGTGCATGGTTTGCTGGGCCTTTGGTTCACGCCTGCTTTTAATTTTTTCCTTCTGCAGGACTGTTGTTGGAACCCGTATTTCGGAAGAACGTTTTACCCCGGTGTCTCTACGTTGCCCCACAGTTGGTCCGTAAGTGTAATGGCCAATCACAATATAAACGGCTGACTTGCGTGTTACACTATATATCGTCGAATACGCCGGGAACGTCTACGAATTGGCATCAGCGTTGTTGATGTTTCCTCCATTTATATCCCTGCCACTTTGGAGGATGAAATCATTGTATTAGAGAAACCTGGTAGTCCTTTATTTTGTTATGTTCATTTTTAATTGAAAATGACCAAGTGGTGAAGGACATGTGCCCAATCCCATCTGTTGAGATAATGCACGATCCACAAGATTCATGTGAGTTCTGTGGACAACATGTCATTCAACCTTTATAGGTAACATTAGTTAGTACCAGTTAATACCGTACCATAATAGCCTCATCTATTCCTGACGCAGTAAGATTATTCTCCTGTCACGCGAAGTACCTCTCGGCAGCTGATCTGAAGCTGCTTATCACGTTATTGAAACCGCTCGTTTTTTATGAGGTGGTTCCAAGGAGACAATGACAGGGACGGTGGGTGGTCAAAACGCCGATACTTACAAACTAATCGCAAAAGGGTGAGAACTTTCAGGTTTGCGAGGTTCATTTAATGCGTCTTCACCCAAACTGGATTTTTGATGTAGATGAGCCATGTCTGTTACAAATCTTGTTGATTCGTGTTATGACTTCACATGTTGACAACTTTTAACGCGAAATCATTGACGTGAAGTGGATGTTTGTCAGAATCAGTCTTAATTTAGGTGCCACGTAGGGACGTATGATGCGTTTTCACCTAAACTTGATTTTCAATGTAGTGAAGCCATGTTTATTAGATGTCTTGTTGATTCGCTTTGTGTATCCATTGTCAGCCTCTTTCCTGTCGGAAAATATTCCTTCATGAAATTTTAGTATTGCCTCTTTGTTTTTCTCCAATGTTCTTTCTTTTCGCGCCCTGTTGTTCCCTCATTTTTTAAAATGTTTTTATCTTGCATGTTTTGTTCAAGTCGCATTTCGCGTACAGCATGCTGGATTTGAAAAAGCCTCAAACTTTAACGGGAATTGTTATTAATTGCACGTACTTCTTGGACTCTATCAATGTTTTTTTATGAAATATACATGTACTTTGTTTTTATTGCGGTACTTATCGTTTTGTTGTTAACCTCTGCTTGTTCCGCGGTCACGTAGATGTTTACGGTCGTAGGTTCGTCGTAGGATCAATTTGGAGGGTTAGGCGATGCGTCCCCTGTCCATCTCCATATCGTTCAGCGTTAGGTCATTTAAATACGTTCGAAGTGAACGCTTCATTACAAAAATGATGCTATTAAATTGGCTTGATAGTTTGTTGCCAGATAAGATCGATCGCTAAGAAGAGAAGTCGGTGAAACTTACGCAATATTGTCAGCAGTTTGTAAGCGTTAGATGACGTAGGATCCGAACTGCTTCAGTTGTTGAAGCGAACAACCAGGAATGTAAGGGTGGTGCTATTGGCGCAATTGGCCTACTCCAATCCTACTCCAGCCTACTGGGGTCTAAGTCCGGCTCATTCCGATGCGACACTGGCCAGGGCCGGACCGGCTCTGGAATTTGTTGTACGTCTACTCGGACCCGATTCCTTACCAACTCTTGCCAGGGTCGTATCGACTCCGGAATAGAGTCGGCGTGTTCTATGGGCGTTGAGCTGGTTGGCGGCGTTTCCAACGCCAATTTAATACAGTTCAGCTTTCACAACAGAGCAGCTTGAGCCAGAAACTCTCCAGTTTCTTGCACTAGTGATCTTCTACCGGTGCCCACTGCTGCTACGATGAGAGAAGAATTTCGTGCTGCGTGAGGTTTGAATTTCTGTTGTGGGGAGGGAGTATCCAGCTGAAAGCTATCCGAAGTGGGTGAATGCCCATAAGAGTAGACAGTTGATATGTGGGTTTTAATACATCTTGAATGGTACTTGACGGAGTGTTTTAAAAAGCATGAAATTTGCCCATTTTGGTGTGATAAAAGTGTTTCTTTCAATGTGTTAAACATTTTTATCAGGGTCGTTAAGGAATTGTGATATTTCGATAAAAAATACGTTGTCAAGGTAGATGAACGTTAGACTTTGGTTAATTTAAAAAGTTCGAGCAACAAGAGAATGATGAACATACACAATATAAGCTTTAAAATACTTTTCTTTAGATGGTGTATTTGATATTCCATGAACTATTCACTGACTGCTGACTTAAATGCAAGGTTTTCTCATCAAAACCACATGGAACTGGGAACACCAGATATGTGGTGACACCGTGAACAAGTACATACAAATTCAATAGGCGATTTCTAAGCATAACGTGAGCGCTAATCCGTGTGATTTGACTGCCATTATTACTGCTCACTGTAATCGTGTATAAGATGGTTTCGCAACATGGTGGCTAGAAAATGGGTAAAGCTTTTGGGCTTACATGGGCTTTTCAGAGATCGCGCATTGAATTCTATGCTCGACAGTCAGCCTACGTGCACACTATGGTCACAACACCACGACCTATGGTTTGACGCACTGACGTCCACGCTCGACAGTCAGCCTACGCACACC
Source organism: Paragonimus skrjabini miyazakii (assembly GCA_014338405.1). Taxonomy (NCBI): domain Eukaryota; kingdom Metazoa; phylum Platyhelminthes; class Trematoda; order Plagiorchiida; family Troglotrematidae; genus Paragonimus; species Paragonimus skrjabini miyazakii. The sequence continues at coordinate 38,716 of JTDE01002235.1, read as the reverse complement.
TTATGGTCACACCGCTACGAAGTAAATCGAAAACAAAATGGGACAGTTGGAATTCATTTATTACAAGTACATTCTTAACAATAAATAGACAACAGCTTTCACTCTCTTCTAAGTTATCTAAAGTGGCCATGCGGTGAAACGAATAGTGACATCTAAATGAATTTGCCTAAATGGTGTTTATAGGGTTGACTACACCAACTTACGTGTTTCCTCACGGCATCTCGAACATGGAAGTAAAATAACATTATGTCGCATCCAAACAAGACTCGCGCTGCTCGCATTTGGGCAGCCATTTTGTCCACCACAAACGTTTTCACAGGTATGTGGTCCCCATCACATCACGAAAAGTTTCAAACAAACGACGCAGGGAAGCGTACCATTCACTGCGAACAAAACGATACATCACGGGCCTTCCACGGCCCATCCCGTCTGTGACAAGCTACAACCGCAAATGTGAACTGATAAAAGGCCTACTTGTGGTGGTTGGTTCCATGCGTGGCATCGACGTTGACCACATCAGAAAAATGTCTGAACAACTATACTTGCTAGCTCCGCGCGGAACATATGTCGCTCTTGATTACGCTTTTTTCTCTATATGATCAAGAATTTGGGGCAGATTTTGTGCAACGTCTATGTACATAAACCTACTTACTTATTGTCGGGGTTTTCAACCGATGACGGATGTTGCAAATATCCTTTGTCGTGATATACTTACCATAACCATCAACAGCATACTGCTTTAACTCCGCGGTTGGAGTGTTGTATTCGAACAGATACCTGGAGTAGCTCACTTCACTTCCAGTGGGCCGACGATTTGTTGGGTGCACATCGTACAGCAAGGCAGTTAGGTCGTGGTTATGTTCTAATGTAAAAGAGCTAACAACCAGCATCATTTCCCTCCAAACGACGTTGAAGCGTGGCTGGCAGCATGTATCACGAGAACTAGGTGATGAAAAGTTAGTAAACTCAACCTACTAAACACGTCGTAATCCACGGTTTTCACTTCGACGTCGCTTGAAATCGGTAACCAAGCACTTAATCCAAGCATGTAGTCCTTCATATGCTTTTCCGAACAACTTCGAAACTCCACGAAGCCAGAAATTCTCAATCCTCGAAAAGATCTTTGAATTCTTGTAGATAGTTCATCACCTGAAATCAAATTTATACACAATACATCATTTGTTAGCATAGTACTGTTAAATATTAATTGAACATGAAAAGCTACTTCAGAGGAAAACGTATGTGTAACATCACAACACCCACCATTATTATTTTCAATCTTGGCGCCAAAAGAAGGACAAATCAATTAACGGTTGATTGAAACAAAGTTTTCAAGGTTCGTGACCATTTTCGTTGCAAAAACCAACGATTTTCACATTCTTGAGCGATGCCGCCAAAATATTGCCAGATATTCACGGCTCTCTCATTAAGTCGCTGTTTTACGTCCGATTTTACTCTCACGGATAGATTTCTGCGAGTATCCATTATCGGGATTGTGCATTTGAAGAAAGCTCAAAACCCCGTGCGGAATATATTCATAAAATATAGAAAAAGACATCCTTGGAGATCGGAGGCCGAAAGTTGGAATATCGCTGTCGCGTATTCGAAAATCCCGAGACGAATTGTGCGCGCCAGGAAAATCATTGGAAGGAGTGGGAGCTAACAAAAGTGCTGTGTAACGACTTACTGTCCAAGTGAGCTACATATAGGCTGGTACACTTGGTTTTTCCTTCCAATTGAGGTGTTTATTTTTCGCCAGCCATTTTCTTTAACCGATATTAGCAGCAGTTGAATCAAAGGGAAATCTCTTGCATGGGTCCGGGAAAAGGTATCCAGGTAGTCGGTCTGAAAGTTGGTGGTTGCGGCAATAACAAGTGTTACGTGGAGGTCGGTGCCGAATGTGTACAATGTGATGAGTGTGCGAAGTGGTTTCGCCGTCGGTATAGCGAGCTCTCGAAATGGGTTTATCAACTGTGTGGTTCATAAGGAACTGCTTTGAGTTTGCTGGTCATGCATGGGTAAAATACACGATTGTACTTCAGTTGCGAACACTGAAGTAAACCGGGAGGAGGACTCTGGTAGGAGCACACCGCCTGTTGTGTACAACGAGGTAGATGGCAGCATGAGGGGAGTGAAGGGTAATAAGCCGAATGTTTCAAATACTGATGGAGAACGTTGCAACGAGCTAAAAGGCTCTGGTGAAGTCCGGACCGAGAAAAGGAAGAAAGCGGTTACAAAGCATGACCACTCGCCGGGTTTGCTCAATGCGTTAAAAGAAAAAACTGCTGTCGGAGTTAAAGCTGAACTAAATGTCCCCGCTATTAGCCGGGTGAGTTGTAGAAACATGACTGTCATAAAAGGGGACATAGGCAACAATCGCAGTGGGAAAGAGGACAAACTCCTGAGCAACCGGAAATCGGTCAAAGAACATGTAGAAAAGGAAAGAAAAGAACTTCAAAACCCGGACAGGCTGGTTAAGGATACCTGTTTAAGAATGGAAGCCCGAAGACAAAGGTTCACGGAGGTCCATAACCAAGGTGAGCTTTAGACCGATGCTGTGTTGGGTCTAGAAAATTAGGAGAGGACTTGGCCCTTGGTAGAAATAGGAATGTCGTCATTAGAGGCTTCCCTGAGCCCATAATGAAAGAAGGTAAATCTAGAGAAAGAACGATGAGATTTCTTCTGGTGAACTTCCTAAGTCAGGTAAATATTCCTGATCATGTGGCTATTAAACCAATTATGAGGTTGGGTAAGTGGCAGGCTAATACATACAGTCCTAGGCCTATGTTGGCTGAGTTCACTAGCCCCAGGCACTGAGATAGATTCCTGGCGGCTGCAGGGCAGATATGCACGGCCACACAAGGTCGAGCTACGATAACACCGGACGACTCGGCGGGGTGGAAGAATACTAGCCGTCCAGGTGGTACTGGATCACTGATTGCGCCGCATAAATGCGTTGAAGATTTGGTGCCACGGACAGGGTTAACACGCTTACTCGTGAAACGGGAGAACGGAGAGACAGATGGAGAATATACTCCCATTGTAAAAACAACGCAACGTGAAGAGCGTGGATCGTTTGACCAGGAGCAAAGAAGGAGCAGACAAACTCCTGCAAAAAACTGGGGAGTGCTCAGGTGCAATTCCTGAGCCATGCGCCGCCCCTCGAATCAAGGAGGTTGAAACAAGGGGAGGTTGTAAGAAGTCTCTGAGAGTACTGTTTACCAATGTTGGTTGTCTGGGGAACGAATGGAGTGATCTCTCAGGGAAATAGAAGGAGAGGATGTCGTTGCAGTTACCTCAAATATCGTAGATCAATTAGAATCATGAATATACAAGTAAGGTCGGATGCGAAACGGTTGAGTTGGATAAACTGTCATGGTACTAACGATGCCAATAAGCCTTGAGCCATCCTTACATATAATGTTATGCAACTAATTGACACGCATGCACCACTACGACGCAGCAGACATAAAGGCAAGCCTCTGTGGTGGAAGAGTAGAGTCGGAAAGGCACTGCGACGTATAAGGAAAGCCTGTGCTGCGTACAAACAGTCCAGGGGTACATCAGGTTTTGTCAGTATGAGGCGGTTTGAATGAGATATCCTGAATGCAAGAAAAAGTTTGAAATGAGTCTGTCAGATAACTATAATGAGAACCGTAAAGTCTTCTTTAGCTATTTTCAGACCAAAGGGGCCATTAGGAGAAGACTGAGTAGCATTGTTGTTACTGACGGCAATGTTGTTGAATCACCACTACAAGAAGCATAGGCTTTCCGCCAGTTTTCTGAGGCGGTACATATTCCGGACTCTGGAACTACCACAGTGGGACTCAGCACGATGATTGCAAGAGGGCTAATGATGGAGGAGGTTGAAGTAAGAGAGGAGGAGGTTGAGGATAGATTAGATGAACTAGACGTGAATAAAGCGTAGGGGCCGGTTTAAATCCATTCAAGAATACTAAGACCTCTCAATGATGTTCTAAAAGAGCCTCTCACCGTGTTGTTTGATCTTACCAAGAGAAGGCCATCATCCCAGATGATTGAAGCAGGTAGGGGTTGTACCCATCCATAAGGGGGGTTAGAAGCACGAGGTGGGTAACTATCGACCTGCAAGTCTCACATCACTTGTCCTTAATCAGCTGAAAAGAATTATTAAACATGGGATTGTGAGACACCTTACCGAAAATAGGCTTTTTTCTGCAGACCAACATGGATTTGTGAGGTATAGGTCTTGTCTCACCAAACTGATTTGCTTCCTCGATAATATCACATAGAGGCTGGATAGGGGATAGAAAGTTGAAGTTTGCTACTTGAACTTCAGGAAGGCAGTCGATTCCGTGAACCACCGATTGCTGATCCTCGAATTGGGGACCTTTGGTCTTCCTTCAAGACCGGTAGAATGGATATGGGAGGAGCAGTCGCACTTTCCATGTAGAGATAGCAAGGAGAAGGTCCACAGAAGGTGCAGTAGTTAGTGGGGTACCTCAGGGATCAGTGCTCGGACCGCTACTTTTCCTAATGTTAATCAGTGATCTCAAGAAAAACCTGAATTGTCCTGCTACATCTTCGCTGATGATGTGGAGGTTGTGGGAAATCCTGACAACACGAGCATGCAGGAGGACTTGAATACTGTCCAGAAGTGGTAAAATGAATGGCACCTACCTTTGAATGTAGACAAGTGTAATCAGCTGCTTGCTGGGGAATAGTCAGGGTCAGTCGGATATTTTGACAAGGAGGGTGAGAAGAGGGAGCTGTGTTGAACTCAGCAACAACCAACTACTTGTGAATGCTCATAAACAGTAACTTCAAAGTTTCCCAACAATGTTTAGAAGCGGCGCGAAAAGGGAATAGTGTTGTACATGTTGAGGAAAACGTTCGCGTTAAGGAGACGGGATATGTTGTTGTTGCTTTATAAAGCTTATGTGGCGTTACATCTCGAATATTATGTGCAGGCTTGGAGCCCGCATACTGTAAAAGACGTCGTTTCTTGAGAAATTTCAGATGAACTTTACAGGGTTGCTTGAGGGAGTGCAAGAAAACTTGTATGAAGTTAAACTAAGAGGACTCGAATATTACTGTGTAGCGAACAAGCATGTTTTCAGTTATTCATCGTCAGGCCAAGTGCATCACATTTATATCACGAATTTTACAGTGGAATCATTAAAGCGGACGAATGGAGAACATGTGTTTAATCGGGTCAGTCAGTTTAATGTCACGTTGCAATCGAGCACCCACTTGAACCGTGGGTCCTGACTGGCTAACAGGTTGTGGGGTTGGCCATGGCAGATCCAACGCCTGAATAAGGCGTTTCTGGGCGCACATGGTGGGTTAACTCGGTAGTATGGGCGAAATGCACTCGTCACATTAACAGAATGATTCGAATCCACCAGAGAACTTGATCTGTTTTCTCTTGCACAAAGGAAGTTCAAAGAGAAACTGGTGGAACCTTTCAAGACTCTCAATAGAATAGCCGGAGTTGAGGTGGAATTTATGCTTGGTCTGCATACAAATTCACACTTTCGGGACCACAGTCCAAAGCTGGTGAGGAGGCTGCGTGTGATCGGTGGACCGTGAATATCTTTGTTATCTTTTGGTTAAAAAATATTTTGTAGCTACGGAAGTTGATGAAATTTTGTGACATGTTGCAATTTTCCAAATCTTAGAATTCTGTTTCCCCAAGATTTCTTTGTTTTAATCTTCCGAAGACGTAAGCAAGGAATTTGCGGCAGTTCAATGTCATAGGGATTATTGTAAAAATAACGCGGAATTGCATTTTACGTTATTTCGGACAATTGAAGTTAAAATATAATTAAAATCGATGTCATAGACTTGGAAACATGCTCTTAATTGAATTTGCACGTAATTAAGCAGGGAAGCGTTATAATTTCGAACGGTTGTTGAAACATGAATACTAAGCTTTTTATAAGAATATAAACTTGAGGAATGCCTATACAGCCACTTCAACGGAGGACAATGCACAAAAACTGGACAAGTAAGTCGTGTTTTATCAGTTATATTCGCCATGCTCTACCATTCGTTGATACCGCTGTTGTTAACTTTTCCAAGAAATTAGGATGTGCGCCGGAATAAAGACAAGGGGACCTGCAGAGAGAATGACATTGAAGAACACTCCCAGCTGGAAAGATTACGACACTTATAACGGCATTTGCTTAACTCGCCCGTATTGTGTTTCAAGGCCGAAACGAGTTGAAAAGGGCTATTTAGGCGCGAAAAAAAGATTTTTCAAATTTTTCATGAAATATTAAAATGCATATTACGGGGCAAATATATAGATTTCATCGAGTTTAATGGTTGTGTTGCAATGAGAAAAATCAGCCATACCCGAAAATTGTTCATATTCGGACTTTCATTGAGAAAGCTGTGTTGCCATTTTTTTAACAAAAGCATCATGTTGAATTTCCTAATCGATTTCACGTTCTGAAAATGCTTTCATCGGAATTTTCGTGATGAAATACACATTCCCATCTCGCAAAAACGCTCAATTTCGCGTGGTTTTTTAAGGTGTAATTTTTGTGCACTTTTCGACAGTGTTGCGTTCGCATTGCGTTGTACACGAAATATCACAGTAATTCTTAATAAAAGCGATGCCGCCACGGTCATTTGTTAACTAATAGCCTGAATTTTATGTTCAGCCTGGTTCCCTTATGGCACTTCCGGTTGAAAATTATCCACGTTATCACTTGGTTGCTTCTACCTATGGTATGGTGTAAACAAGGGTAGCACGTCCCACTCCATCAATAACAACGTGCGTATTGTTTTGTTTATTGCTTACTGACTTTGTTTGAATGTAGCTCTCCATGTGTACATGAGCCAATGATCACTTTTCTGAGAGATAATGACCAACTTTAAGGCTCGTTTGTTATCCGAAGAGAACATTCATTCCCACTTCTGCCTTTCCAGCTACAACCCTTCTATCTTCGTATCGTGTACGCTTATGGTTGCGATGACTGTTGGTCTATGTTCTCGACGGCTGCAGAACACACTGATGACTGCCAGTATGCTATCTCATTTTTGACAAGAACTAAAGGAGTTCATTATAACTTATACCCAACTTTTTAAATACACGCTCATTCTGATTTATCCCGTGTTCTACTTATCAACGGTGATCATAGCTTAGGTGAACTGGACGGAGCAGCTACTAATGTGAACGCATCTTACAAACTTAAGCGTTGATCACAGCTTAGGTGAACTGGACGGAGCGGCTAGTAAGGTCAATACATGCGGCATAATCATGCATACACCATAGCTTAGGCGAACTGGGCACAGCAGCTACTGGTATAATCGTATATTACATACTTAAACGTTGATCATAGCTCAATTGAACTGGACGGAGCGACTACCGGTGTGAACGCAAAACATTTAAGATTATATGTAATCTGCGGCCGGCGTTCGTTGATCGGCTGCGAGACAGCCTTCTTGTTCGCACACTTCATGATCTAAATCTAGTTCTGAAAAATGCAGAACAGTTACCACGACAGGAGTCACTACGACAGCCACATCTTGCACAAACACTAACCACAAGGTTGCAACTTCATATTCTAAACACGAAGTGCAAAGACACTGAAGAATTTGCCTTCCTCAGGTAGTGTACTCGCCCGGCGCTGAAATATTATTAACATCAGGCCACACTAATGACCTTCGATCTGACAGATGCAGAGCTATTGGGATGACACACCGGAATCTTGAAGGGGGCATTTAGACAGGTGTGTGCAACGATGGGGCTGTCGCAGTAACTGCAGTGGGCTCGACATCCGAGTGTGATGCTATGGCTTCTGTCCAAAGGTAATTTTTTCAGCTGCTCCGCATTTTTCCAAACTGGATTTAGATCACGAGTTGTACAAACAACTATCGGCGGAAATGTGAACCGTGTAAACGACATTATTCCGTTCAAAAAGATTCCATATTTGGAAACACCCGTTTTACGTTAGAGGAAGCATTCACAATTTCGCAACAACGAGCGTCTTAGAACAGTATAACATTCACAGCGTTCATAGTGGTCGGCCTTGGGAACAGACGAAATAGAGTCAAGTTATCATTCCAAACCAATCTGCACTCCACGCTCAGACATTCATAACTACCCCGTCCATTTGTCTTACCCTACAAGATAAGCCGAACTGTGCTACATGCTTAGATACCTATAACTGCTCCGTCCATTCGTCTTATCTAACGAGCCAAGCCAAACTGGATTTCACGCTTAGAAATTTATAACCGCTCCGTCCCTCAGTCTGACCTTAAGAGTTAAGCCGAACTGTGCTACATGCTTAGACACCTATAACTGCTCCGTCCATTCGTCTTATCTAACGAGTTGAGCCAAACTGGATTTCACGCTTAGAAATTTATAACTGCTCCGTCCATTTGTTTTACCTTACCAGTTTTGCCAAACACGTAGGAGTGAATTCACTGGGGACGACAACGTAGAAATAAAATCCTTGATTATGTAGTTGATAAGTGTGGATAAATCTACAAACATCCTCTGTTTTCTTCCAGCACGGAGTGCAGTCTTCGATTTTCATGTGTTATGGATGTCCTTCCAGATAACTGAATCCGTGCATTAGATGAAGTCTTCATCATGATGTCGTTTATTGTATCTGATATCTGCAAGCAATCTGTGTATGCATATATGAATGAACTTACTTCCTTCCATCACATCAACAGGATAATGGTTCCAGGTAATGTTGATTCGTGCTTTCTTC
>JTDE01002235.1:14282-25505 GCA_014338405.1 Paragonimus skrjabini miyazakii | reverse complement strand
CTTCAAATGACGCCACAGCCCAACACTCAGGAAATCGACACCACGGAGTTGTCAACGGACGTTTGCGGTGAATGTGGAAGGTACGTATCTCCATCCGAAGATCGAAGCATGGATAACTGGATTCGATGCAAGCACTGCCCTCATTGGTACCACTGGAAGTGTGTATACGTCCCCATTTTCGCGGAGGATTTGTTCTGCACACGCTGCCAGCGTCACTTCGATAGGCCTACCCGTTCAACACTTGGCATGACGGATAACACGTAAGTTGACCGTCGTAAACCCGGTATTTTCTTTTTTTCATAAATCCAACCTCTCATCATCGTGGTGCGGCGGTGAAACTGGTGCATACACCAGGCCAATCGGGCTTTAGTATAAAAACCGCACGTCATCGACGCTCGTACTAATGTACGTTTTTCGACGCATTTTCAGAAAGAACACGGAACGTTGAAGAACAACTGTGAATATGTAGCAATCACATACTGACGAATGAAACTACGATAACTATACTTTTAGTATTCTTTTGTTAAAAGCGTGCAGTTGAGTCGTAATGGGGCTAGTAAGCAATGCGAGGTTGTGAGATCGGACTGATCGTTAATGTTTTGAGTTGGTCAGCGCGAGTTATTCATATCTCATGACTTGCACTTTTTCGGCATTTTGGTCAGTTGGCCTAGCGAAGCCGTGCAAACTAAGTTAGCGAGTGAAACCATGATCGATCTGGATTCGACACACGCCATTGGGCCTCGAAGGTCGCTTGGAGTATGGTACTAACGCTCCACCGTGGGTCCACCGGGTGGACCTTTGCTGCCTGATTTTATTTCATTGTGGGTAAGTTGTTGGCGATTGACAGAGTGCGAATAATCCCGACTGGGTCATAAGCTCCAGCAAATATGTATCCCCACCCAGTACTTAGTGGGCATCACTAGCAGTTGGCGGGAAGCAGTGACTGCCGAGTGTCCAGAATAATCTGTCCGAACTTCGTACGGGGAACTGTTTACTTGGTAACTGCACTGCTCTGGCTGCTGGAATGTTCCATGGTTATTTTGTAAAACGCACGACTTTGTTCGACAGCTATATGTGTCCATCACCCCCTATTTGAGTAACAGTGTTAGATCCTCAAGCATGGGCCCGTTGACATTCAATGTTTGACACTAAATCACGTCGTAATCCCGGGTGCGACCGTTTGACCAACCGACGGAGGGTGATCCATCACACGAGAAGTTCATAGAGGGACCATGCGCGTCTATGCTTACGGAAATACGAATATAAATGGCTAATTGAAAGCGTAAACAATACGCAGTAGCAAGTTATGTCTGTTTCAGGTGACCGCATGAAGACGCATAATAATTATATAAAAATAGGAGACTAAGAGGATTACAAATCGATGACGGATAACGCTCAGTCATGATGCCTTACATGCTCAATGCGACAAAAGAAGTGAGCGAAACATTCAGGAATGATTGAAACGATCGAGGTAACCAATTTTACTATATTTGCTTACTCACAACTGCCGCAAAGCTACCTATGTGAAACGATTGCAGAGCACAGATACGAAGTCGTGTTACATCCTGTTCCCAACATTTCCGGTAACCTGACAGATCGGTATTTATTGCCTTTACGGGCGTTGTAATTCTCATAAATACGACTTTACTTAGTTTCATCGCGCGAATCTGTGCTTCATAACTGATGTGCCATGTGTTTACACCCGACCAGTGAAACTGAGCTCACCTGTTAAAACAACTGGCCCTTTTCAGCGAAACCCGACAAGCAGTCACTACGGATGTTGCTTGCTTAGGGCACAACTTCATATCAACGGCGGTGTACAATCCAAAATTCATTCTTTCCTAATTCATCACGCATCCCGAGACGAACGGTCGGCGTTGAGCTGATCATTCGTTAATTGAAGTCAATCTGACGCACTCGTAGCATGGATAAACTGAACCGGCGGAGGCTACAGACTAGGGCAAAGGGCGTAGTGACGTTGAGCGGAAGACTGGAGTGACGGTAGATGTGCTGGTTCAGTCGTAACTTTCGAGATATTCTCGCGTTCTAATGCCTACACAAATAAAGGGCGGACGTAATTCAAATGTGAACTTTTCCAGCACGTCTGTCGGTATAGCTGGTGAAGGTCAGTGAATGAATCATGTGAACGGAGACCAGGAACAAAGGCCATGACTGACGATGAGCACTTCACCCCATCCGTGAATGTTGCAAATGCATCTTGTTTTGTGTTCAATGCGGTATGATTAGGTCACGCCGCACGGTCAATTTGGCTTAATATTCAGCGCGAGTGATGGTCAGTCCCATTGTCCATAGTGTTCATTTGAAAACGTGATAGTACAGCAGAGGCGGCGCTTCACTAGCATGCCCACTGTCAACTCACGATCAGCGTTAGCAACAGAAAGCCATCAACCGCGTGACGAGTTATCTAGAGACCACGTCTAAGAAATGGGAGTACCGGTCGATCTCGGGAAATGGTTAAACGCTATGAGGGTGAACCACTAGCTGCACAATAATCCGGCTGCTTACGCTGGCGTGCAACGACGTAGTGAATACCCCATGTAATTATGATACACTGTTGTCGAGTACGTTATACTAAGCTTGATTGCATCCTATGTACGCTTCTAAACTAAACTGCAGATCATTAACCACGGACAATGGACCGACAGGTGTTTACAATGAAAACAAATTCATTTTCAACGTTTCAAATGGGAAGTGGCAATAGGAACAGTCTGTTTTTGGTTATTTCTCAGCGGGCCAGTTACATTCCGGTCCGGAACGTCACAGGTGTCAAACAAACGAAGACAAAAATCAACTTGGCACAACACCACGTCAAACAACTAGATATCTAAGTCGACCTCTGAGTTGTCAAGCCGCATCAGATAACAATGATGAGTTTGCGTCCCGTAGAATGAGCAACGCAATCGGAGGACGTGGTTGCACAACTGCGCAATCGGTTACACAGTCAGAATGTATGGCTTTGGACACAATAATTAACATGACCCACCCTCGTTACGCAATTCACGCCTAACCGCCGTTTCAAACAAAATTGCTTGACGTAATCATGCGACAACTTCAAATGTCAAATATGACAATTGAATATTCTTGTTGGTCGCCTGTTGGCTATCACCACCGAAGTCGTTAGGTGATTGACCCGACAATGACAGGTCGAAAATAGACCGCTTGACAAACCACATTTTACCTATGATGTAAGTTTGTTCGCTACTCCAGGAACATCGCTATTTCTTCTTTCCCACGTTGCCATTGTGCATATCTGAGTGTGAATAAAACATTAACGGCGGCAGACACCGATTCTCACCTCCAGGAACGTGCGACCCATACGGACACGAACTTCGTACGTATTAGCACGTCTTTGGCAGTGGATATAACAAGAATACTGGAACTGGTAGACACGAATTCGGGCTTGAGTGTACGTAGACGGGACGTGGACGGGGCAGTACATCAACTTTCTAACTTTGTTTCACTAAGGCAAACGCAAAGTTCAACTGGCTGCCTAACCGATAGGGCAAGGAGGATATGCACGACAGACACCGTAGACAACGAATTGCAACAAATTCGGGAGATATTGAGCCAAAATGGATATCCAGAGGGATTTATGGGAAAAAATATGAAATGTAAAAATGCTCAGCCAGCAATAGAAATAGCAGCAAAAAAGCCAATTTTTGTCAATCTGACATTTAAAGGTAATGCAACTAGTGAACTGATCAGCCGCAAACTGATGAATGCATTGGCTCAGACCTACAATGCCGCACAAATGATTATCTCGTTTAAGAACCGACCGATGTGGGTGCCACATCTCAAAGATAGTTTGCTGAAGTTTTTTTCGTCACTCTGTATTTACTCTCTCATTTGCTGTTGCCAAGCCGGTCACGTTTAAAAAACTACTCGGCGACTATTAGACATGATCCGTGAGCACCTTCCCAAATGACTACGGAATTGTATGACGAAACCAATCTCAATTGCTATCGGATCGCACCTGATCGACACTAGTCATCAACTCACGACTGACAGAGCATTCAAAATTACACACAATGTGCCCCACATCCATACCCGAGTTGTCAGGGCGAGACTGTTGTCTATGGCAGAGGCAACCGCTATCAAATTCTGCAACCCCCAACTGTGCATCTAAAAGAAATTCGTACAGGCCCTACACCTTCGTGGCAACGATGCGTAAACCGTCTCAAACCCAACGGCCCAGTAACCCGATGGACACTTTATCACACACCGGTCACATGATTCATGTAAACAGAACACACACACAAACAAACAAACCCACCACCACCCGGGTGGACAGTCATCCACATTTTCTATGACTATTAACGTTACGTCCAAGTAATTGCTTGTAATTGTATATGCCTGATGAAAATTACCGAAAACAGCTGTTCGCTACCTTGACCTTTATTAATACTCCGGGTATAATGAAAAATCTGTACGAAGTGTAGTAAACTGTTGACGGTCGGCCACTGTTATAAATTTCTTACTTCATGACATTCGAGTCAGTTTAACTGGATCACCGTGAGTTGTGAACTCCGGATAGATCGGACTATACCAAAAGAAGAAGTGAGATGAACAGGCCTCATGAGCCAAAAATAACAAAGTGGGTAGCCTCATACGAACATGCACCTCTACAACAGTGAAAGCGAGAACTTACTGACAACTGATAGTTGCGGGAAAACAATAGGCTCAGGCAGTACGAGAGAAGAACAATGTCCACAGACCAAATCTCAAGTGGATGGCGTTTGGTGTGTGGTTGGCCCCCGCTTGCAGCGCCGCGTGACTAGGTCCGAAAGCCTTCTCGGCCGAGTTTGTGGGCAGTCTGAAGTGGTAAATACGATAGACGTCTTAGATAGCTGAACTATACACGCACGTGTGGTTAAGCGTACCAAGCAAGCAGATTGCACCTATCAAGTGGCAGCGGAGACACTTGAACAAACATTGACAGGGTATCAGGTTGTTACAATCTTGAAAGTCATAGCCGGATGCGAATGCCTGCTTAAGGTTCGATGGGAAGACTGATAATGTGGGGGGGTTTCGATTATGCGTCTGAACTGTTATCATAGCAAGGGCGGGATGTGTAAGCTTTGAACCGCAAACATCTGCGACATACCCATTGACAGCAGGGGCTTCCTCAGAGTAAACCTGAGGTAGTGAAATGAAGGTGCCAGAGTAATTGGTTGAACTAAGCGAACAATCTGTTTCCGCTTATCCTGATTACAGTATGAACGTATGAATTGGGTCACGTGCATCTTGGCCCGATGACACAAGTTAAGTGAAGTAAACGATAAACAACCTTCATGAAACCGTGAAGATTCCCAAAACAAACGTTCGGAGATGAGAAATCCGGGCGATTCACGTAAATGGTATACATGGAAAAGGCAACAAGAACAAAACGGACAAGAGAAATTTGCTCGCTTTAACCGTTGATCAGAGTTGTTGAGATGTCAGACGATATAGTTCTGCATGGGAGCGAATCGATCCCGACGGATTAGAATTGACAATTACTGGATCAATGACAAAGTAAGGCCTCGCACAAACATGAACCCGTGCAAAATGTACGTGTAGCAAAGCCCTAGCTCATTCCGATTAAGCCAAGTCGTACCAGCACCAGACAGCAAAACGTTAACCAAATGCTACCGGTTGTAGCCTTGACAGTTGCACCGCGTAACAGCCGCTGTCGCTAGACTAATCCGACTAAATCGAACTATACTAACCGTACAGGATAGGCTAGGTCAACTGTTATCAGTTTTGATTCAAGCACATTCTACTCCATGTCCACCGCCATCAACGGTTAATACGGACTCATTCAAGTCTGTGACAACTGCAAAATACATTGCAATAGTCGCACTCAGTGCGGTTCATCCATTAAACTACCCACATCAAACTGAACTCGAGCAGTGCAATCGTGTCAGTCGGTATATCTAGCGCCATACTACGCATCCGTTCTTCACAAAAATGTGTGACATGATGGTATCTATTGCACTGTCATCATTCACAGATGTATAATCCGTAATGTAAAACGAAACAAACGAACCATGTCAAGTCCAAACAACGTACAAAACCAAGGCAATAGAATAAGTGAGCAAAAGCAACCGAAGCCGACTTCGTGATGACCAGTAATCGTTTCTCAACAACAGGCATGTTGGAGGAGGTGTTTTATTTAGTCGTGCACTGCGTGTGCGTTGATAATTCTTGTTTCCATACAGTCTACCCATCCTCTCAAAGAGGTCAAGCTTGTACCGCGTTCCATTAACCCCTTATGAGTAGACGGCACGCTTCCAACTGCGACCCAGTAGCAGTGACCTACCTTGGTACGCACTGCCTGAATGAATACGAAGTGACAGCTCGGATAGCAAGCCTGAGCTTAAAACCTCTGTAGGTAATGTAGCGACCTCATAGAACAGCATGATTTTTGTTGGCATTTTGTTAAACAATTTGACACCTCCTGTTAAGGCATGTTTGTTTAGCCCAATTGTATGCCTTATTTCCGCTAGCGTAGATATTCTTCACTTTTCCGTCCAGCGCGCTACACGCAGGACGTTTACTGGCTGTACATTTTACTGCTTCACGGTCGTGGCAATATATAGAATACTGCGCTGTTTGTTGTGTTTTGAATTATTGCAACCGGCTAACCCATCGAATTGGGAGTGAGAATTTGTGGGGGAGTTCCCACGAACTGGTGAGTCCGACAATAGCGTTTTCGCTGAAGTTTAGTCCGCTATTTTCATTCGTGATCAAGCGTATTTTGTCCGCGTATCTTCGTCTAACGTTATTTGGTGAGTCAGTTCCTTGGTGTTAATTTTTTTATACGGCGTTTTATTATTTTTATTAACCGCATTTCAATTTTTGGTTACATAGTAGGTGTTGAGGGAAGTCTATTTTTCCCCAAAAATGATTTATTTTTCGAGAGTTTATCCAAAAATAAATTGTGATTTTGAATTTTACTTTTTCGCGCCACAACGTGCCAAAACTCAATTTTGGCGCACGTTTTCCCGGCGTTTGTGACTGGCTCATCCCACTTTTAATGCACCAATTCAAGTGGGATTCTTCAAGGCCATCATAAGACTATATATGCAGACGCTCGTTTGCGTTGTTACCTTGGGTTTGAGAGACAATACAATCTCGGCTAAATGTCACGGTATTCAGTGTTATTTTGGGGTTTCCGGGTATTGCTAAGCTCTGTGCTACGTTCCGTGATTTGTATTGTCGTGCGCTAGACATTTTGTGATTATCGTTGACCACCAGGGTCATAACAGTCGGTCTGATCAAATTTTCATATTTATTCACGTACTCCATATTTCCCGTTTCGCATATTACAAGCTATTGAGCGTTTCCCATGTCTGGGGAAGATGCCAAGCCTTTAGATTTGCATACTGTTGGCGCAGTTACACCAACAGTTCCTCCATTCTTGGAAATGGATCCCCTACTCTGGTTTGTCTACCTTTAAGGCGAGTTCGTCAATAGCCGAATTTCGTCTGACTAGGCAAAATTCAGTCAGTTAGTTTCGAGGCTTCCGAAGGGAGTCACCATGCAATCGCGTGACGTCCTCCTCACTCAACCAGCGGAACATCGCTATGATACCCTTAAGGAGACCGTGATAAAGCGAATAACCCCATCAGAGAAGACCCACTTACAGTAGCTTTTCAGTGAATTACAACTGGGTAACAAACGCCCCTTTACGTTGCTCCGTGAAATGCAGCAACTTCTCGGTGGCTCTCACATGGACGAGTCACTATTGCGAGAGCTATGGATGCAGAGACTGCCGGTGACGGTCCAAGCTATTGTGTCCGTAGCCTGCTCACAACCGCCGTCGGAGGCTGCTGAAATTGCCGACCAAGTGGTCGAGCGCTTCCAACCATTTCCGCACAATTCCAATAATCCCAGAGTAAGTGCTATTCGTACTACCTCAGCTACGGAACGGCCTGTAAGTTCTCACTCAACCGAACTTGCAGAGGTCAAGGCCCTGTCGGCAGAAGTGGCTGCCTTACGCAGAGACTTAGGTAATTTAACTATTAGCCGTTCCCGAAGGCGATCTTCACGGCGTCGGCGTACAAGCAGGTCGCCTCGTCAACGTTCACTCAGCGGTTCACTCACTGAAGACCAATTCCGATGCTTGTTATTTATCTGCGGTCTCCAAGCTTCCAGTTACGCTGATCGACGGACGTGGCTCCTAACCATGATCGATCAGCAACCCTAGACGAAACTGGAAAAGATGGTCGACGAATGCGGTCGACTGATCAACCTGAAACGTGGCTGCGCGATGATCCAGAACCCGGACTGAGCAACCCTAGACGAAACTGGAAAAGATGGTCGACGAATGCGGTCGACTGATCAACCTGAAACGTGACTCCGCGATGATCCAGAACCCGGACTGAGCCCCTCGTTCGGTGCACATGGTTTCCAAACCCCACTCTCCTACGAGATCCGGTCAAACCAGCCACGACAAGCCTCCTTCTGCTTGCCGTTACTGTGGTACGTGGCACATCCACAAGTTCTGCACCTTCCGGCAACATCGCTGCCAGAAATGGTCGGGCACAAAGATGGGTTCTGCCCGAAACGATTGGCGGCCCGGGGAAAGCCTATCTTGGTCCCAAGATTCAAGCACCACGGCAAACCGGCTGGCAGATCATCCAGTCTGCTAGCCACTTTCAAATTCAATGTCGCAGAGAATCGCAAGTTCGTGTCGGTCCACGTCAACGGTCGTCCGTGTCGTCTACAACTGGACACAGCCTCCGACATCACGATTATCCCCGGGGCTCTCTAGCGAAAACTGGGCAGCCCTCCTGTCCATCGATCATCCCAAACCGCCACCAGTGCCTGTGGTAATACTGTGCAGTTGACTGGCCAGCTGCATTGTTCGGTATCATTCCGGGCAGCAACGATCAACGGGAAGTGTTACGTTTCCGACTCTGATTTGAATCTCCTGGGTCTTGACTGGACCGAGCAACTTGGCATCCTGGACCTTCCCATCTGGTCAGTCTGTAACCACGTGCGGTCCGTTGATAGGCATGAAGATCTGTCTGACCGCATCATTTATCACTTCGCTCCTGCGTTCCAAAATGGTCTTGGTCAGTGCACCCGCATTCAAGCCACATTGCACCTTCGTCGCGGAAGCCAACCGGTTTTCCGACCCAAACGGCCGGCAGCATATGCAGCTCTTCCTCTGGTCGATCAGGAACTGCAACGTTTGGAACAACTTGGTGTTCTGAACCCGGTCGCATACTCTGCATGGGCCTCACCGATTATCGTAGTGAAGAAGTTCGATCGGTCCATCCGGATCTGTGCAGATTTCTCCACTGAGTTCAATGCGAGCTTAGAAGCGAACTGCCATCCGCTTCCCGTTCCCGAAGACCTGTGCAGAATGTTCAGTGGCGGCACATGCTTTGCCAAACTGGACTTGGTGGAAGCGATTCAGAAAATTTGATGTGTGCAGATGCGGTTGGCTCTTCTGTTGAATCGTCGTAGCCGGACTTGGTAACGATAGACATTTTAGCACGCAGAATTAATGGGGTAGTGAACAAGATAACGCTTGTGATGATTAAACAAATCATCAGGAAGAGGAAATAACACAATGTGAATGTACCGAGAGTTCATTGACTCGTCGCAACTCTTCAAGTTGTAGTGGTCAAGATGAGTTACAGAATAGATTAGGTAAGAACGAGCGTACCTCGTTAGGCTACCGGTGATAATAAGATGAACGACTGGGACAAAATAGTTACAAGGTTCCAGAAGGTTACAGTAATCAAAGGATGTGACTCACAGGAAGTGTTCACAAGTGCTCAAGCTGGCCATCACAATATCCCAAATTACCAGTATCCTGAGGTGAAGAATATTACTGAGTTGCTGTGGGCTGCTGAAGCGTGATTCGGGATGCGACGATGTTCGTAGTACAACGGAGCTATAAGAAATTGAATGATAGGTCCATGTAGGAACGTCAAACGACCGCGCAATGGAGGAGAAAGCAGACCGTTGTGCACAAAATTTGGGCAATTGTGTCGTTCGCCGGTATGGTGTTTCAGGGCCGAAACGAGTTGAAAACGTCCATTTAGGCGCGAAAATATATTTTTCAAATTTTTAATAAAATATTAAAATGCATATTACGGGACATATATATAGATTTCTCCGAGTATACTAGTGGTGTTGCAATGGGAAAAATCAGGTTTACCTAAAAATTGCCCACATTCGCACCTTTGTTGAAAAAAATGTGTCGCCATTTTGTTCGATATATGGATAATGTTGGCACTCCTAATCGATTTTACGTTCTGAAACTGCTTCCATTAAAATTTTCGTGGTGGGATACATCTTTCCATCTTGCAGAAACGCTCAATTTTTGCGCGGTTTTGGAGATATAATAGAATTTGTAATTTTCGACCACGTTGTGTTCACCTTGCACTGTACACGGAATATCACAATAATTCCCAATGAAGACTATGTCGCCACGGTTGTTGCTTAGTAACACCTCAGAATTATATATTCAGCCTGTTTCCTCGATATTATTTCCGATGAAAAAACGGTCTGCATTATCACTTGGTTGTTTCTACCTACGGTGTGGTGTAAACATGCGTAACACGTCCCACCCTATCATTGAAAACGTGCGTATTGTTTTGTTCATTGCTTATTGATCATGTTTTAAGGCAACTGGCCATGTATACGCGACTCAATTCACACTTATCCGACGGATAATGACCAACTTTGTTATTCATTATTTATCCGACGAAAACATTGATTCCCACTTCTACCATTTCAGCTACGACCCTTTTCTCTTCGGATCATGAATGTTTTTGATTCCACTGTCTGTTGGTCTATCTTTTCGCCGGCTGCAGTCTTGACTGACTGCTGCCAGTATGTTATCTCAGATTTTGCCAGAACTGACGGATATCTTTTTTACTCATCCTGTACGGTCCAAATACATGTTTGTTTTCTTATCCGCAATGTTAATGTTTACAAAGTTGTTGATAGCTTAAGCCAACTGGGCGGACCAACTACTTGCGTGAATATTTGCGGTATACTTAAGCGTTGATTATAGCTCAAGTCAACCGGACGTTTATTTCAAAAAATGGAATCTTTTCGAACGGAATAATGCCGCTTACACGGTTCATACTTCCACCGATATTTGTCCATCACAGAATCATCCATCACTATAATGGCAGGGATACGACATATGCAAATCGGGCGGTTCTTTAAAGCGCCGTATCGTACCAACTCGAT